>JAWNNP010001401.1:0-75617 GCA_035044805.1 Leucophenga maculata | reverse complement strand
TATATATATATAGAACACTTTGGGGTATGAGAGTGATGCTCTCATTATTAGTACTTTTTAATGCTATGACTCACATTTATCACTTTCCCTCTAAATGAGTTTGTGGTGGTCCCGAAACCTTGAATACCGAAAGTCCTTTGTGGGTATTATAGATCAATAAGTTTGCTTCCTACTTTGCCCAAAATATTTGGAACTATTTTGTTTTTTTTAAGAATTTAACTCCTAATATTTTAAGTGCGATTCTGGACCATCAGTTTAACTTCAGGAAAAACCGTGGTACTCCAGAACATTTCCATCGTATCGTACACTATAACTATGTTCGCTATTTTGGTATGCACCTGAATATGCAGCTCTTATCGTGCATGCACACCTGTAAAATAGTTGCAGCCTGTGTAGTTAGGCTGCCAAAACTGAACTGGCCGCTGAGTCATTGGAATAAAATTATTTGACATGCCACAGAAAACTCTTTCACTTGAAGTCATGCATATTTAAATAAGCCTACAATTCCTGTCAGAGCGCTCTACTGGGTTAGTTGGCCTAATCAAACTCGCTTGGCGGTGTTGTTGATTTTTAACTTCTCCTTCTTATACTTTCTTTTCTTTTTTTCCCCCTTTACAACACAACAAGCAACAAAAAAAACAACAAATATAAGATACGAATAGTAATAAATACTTAAAGCTATTTTAAACTAAAATTATGTATCGCTATAAAATAAAAATAAAAAAAATTGAGACTCT
This sequence comes from Leucophenga maculata, assembly GCA_035044805.1. Classification (NCBI taxonomy): domain Eukaryota; kingdom Metazoa; phylum Arthropoda; class Insecta; order Diptera; family Drosophilidae; genus Leucophenga; species Leucophenga maculata. The sequence goes on along the minus strand of JAWNNP010001401.1, from coordinate 74,880 downwards.
AAATAATATTCTTACACTTATTAAAGTATAAGACAGTACAATAAATCGGGAATAGATATAAATAAACAGCATTCAACGCTCTAAATGACTCTTTTACATTATCTTTTTTTTTTTTATAAATACTTTTTAACTAAGGGCATTTATCCCCTTTTCTTTCTTTTAGGCCTCAAACTTTTGATAGTGTTTACGTCCTTTTTTATCGCAGTATCAGGACTTTTGGGTACTTTATAAGTTTTTCATTTTTGTAAATTTAAAATTCTTTTATATTGATTTTATAAAAACCTGTGGCCCTCGAGGGCTAGCTGGCTACTGGATCGGGGTGTCTTGGCGATTGTGCGTTATCCTCCCATTGATTCACATAATTCACATAATTTCGCCGCATTACTTGCCAATTGAAGTAAGGAGCCACACTAGGACAGTGGACATTATTTAATTGCTAATATCACTCGTATCAAATGTTTTTTCAGGAAATTTTCTACTCACGGTTTTTATCTCGCCTTTCTTTATAAATTTTTCCTTTTTGCGTAACTTATATCAAACAAAACCCGCCTCAACATGCCGTTGACGTTGTGCCACTAAATGATAAAATAATTTAGATTTTTTTTCCTTTTCCTTTTCTTTTTTTTAATTTTCACTCACATGTAACCGACACTAATTATTATTAACAATATTAATATTATGAATTACGAAACCCACGCACAATATTCCACCACGTCGTGCCTCGGCGAAGGATTTACCAGACTGATCTTGATTAAATTTCTGGCACCCAAAGATAAGCGTTATCTTTCTAATGGTATAAAACGAATCAGGCAACAACAATCATCCCCATTTCAAAGAATTTTCCCGCTTTTGGGCAATTCACCGTACGTCCTTGACCAGTCCTCAACCTCACGCCATATTAGGGTCAATAACCTCGACCTAATTGCATACCGTAATTTGTTACGTATGCATGGTACATATTCAAACGTAGGAACCTCGGCTTAGAGTAAAAGGCTCTCAGCAATTCCCACCACATTTTAAAAGACAAAACACCATGCCCACTATCTGGAATTATTCACCACCTTAACCACTTTGCTCCGCACCTCCCGCGTTAAAACAAATTATCGTTCTCACCATGATCGCTCTCACCTGATTTTGTATAACGCAGAGTTCAGTCACGAGTTACCTGCCCATATGGAGTGCATGCTTTGTTTACTTTCAATTAGAGAAGAAAACGTAACAAACATCATATTCCTTGAATTTGTTTTTATATGAAAGGTTTTTGAGAGGTAAAGTGCAGAATGGAATTTTTGCTAAGATGTTGGGTCCATGGTAGTCAAAAATCTAATAAACTACCGATTAATCACAAGGGTTTATTCTCGTTCAATTTGCCTTCATAAATCAGCTCTGTCTTTCAATATGAAACAATTTGAAAAAAATTATTGTCACTATATGGTTGAATTTCAACCAGTGGGCGAACTCTAGTTTTTATCAAGAAATCAAAATATATTTATTTAATTTTTTGTTTTCACTGATGCTTGCAAAATAATTAAGATGCCTGTGTGTCACGAAAATTTTACTTTGACCAACTATAACCAAGCTTTGGGATTCCCCGATGTAGATAAAGTAACAAACAATAAAGATTTATCGGAGAGAAACCATTGATATTGATGGTGCACAATCCCCATAGTATTTATCAAGCCTTTTCTTGATTTCGGTGATATTTTTTTAATCAAAAAAAACCGTTTAATCTGCACACACAATTCCATTTTTTTTTTAATTTACGAGGTTGTTTGCTTTCATTGGTTGTCAATCACAAACTAACACATACTCAAGAAGTTTTGCATTTAAAGTTACTGCGCGGGAAATTCAAAAAGTCGCTGGCGTATTAAACCACCCTCAAATATACTCTCGCAAGCGGACTCGGCTTGCGTTGCTAAGATCTCTTTTTATCTTCCTTTAATAAAGTTGATACTTCCGAGAATTAACCTCCGAGATACCTCCGAGAATTAAATTTTTTAAGTCTAATTTTGCAATATTAGATTTATAATGGTATGCTACGATTTTTAGTTGACCGCGCGCGCTCTGCTACGCAACCCTTTGCGTTTCTCTTTTATTAGAACATGTCGCAACATGTAGTAGATTCCCGCCGGCTTCGCCCGCGGCCATTAAAGCCAAACTGTATACACTTGTCCAATGTCATTAAAATTACCCAGTACTATGTATATCAAATTTCATCGCTGTACCTCAAATCGTTGCAATTATATGATGCATTTTGTGTATCAGTTTCAGTAGGGGGTATGGAGCACAGCCCCTCAGGTAAGGACTTTTTAAGCTACATCTCCCGATCCCATTAGCACGTAAACCAAATATCGTCCCCGTATCTCAAACTAATGCAACTATAACCAACTTTTGAAGTGATTTTCATCCGATCACATTAACACGTATACGAAATATCATTCCCGTACCTTAAATAGATGAAAAGATACTTCGATTTTTTTATCGCTTACCGCTTTCACATAATTTCGCCGCATTACTTGCCCATTGAAGTAAGGAGCCACACTAGGACGGTGGACATTATTTAATTGCTAATATCACTCGTATCAAATGTTTTTTCAGGAAATTTTCTACTCACGGTTTTTATCTCGCCTTTCTTTATAAATTTTTCCTTTTTGCGTAACTTATATCAAACAAAACCCGCCTCAACATGCCGTTGACGTTGTGCCACTAAATGATAAAATAATTTAGATTTTTTTTCCTTTTCCTTTTTTTTTTTTAATTTTCACTCACATGTAACCGACACTAATTATTATTAACAATATTAATATTAAGTATTACGAAACCCACGCACAATATTCCACCACGTCGTGCCTCGGCGAAGGATTTACCAGACTGATCTTGATTAAATTTCTGGCACCCAAAGATAAGCGTTATCTTTCTAATGGTATAAAACGAATCAGGCAACAACAATCATCCCCATTTCAAAGAATTTTCCCGCTTTTGGGCAATTCACCGTACGTCCTTGACCAGTCCTCAACCTTACGCCATATTAGGGTCAATAACCTCGACCTAATTGCATACCGTAATTTGTTACGTATGCATGGTACATATTCAAACGTAGGAACCTCGGCTTAGAGTAAAAGGCTCTCAGCAATTCCCACCACATTTTAAAAGACAAAACACCATGCCCACTATCTGGAATTATTCACCACCTTAACCACTTTGCTCCGCACCTCCCGCGTTAAAACAAATTATCGTTCTCACCATGATCGCTCTCACCTGATTTTGTATAACGCAGAGTTCAGTCACGAGTTACCTGCCCATATGGAGTGCATGCTTTGTTTACTTTCAATTAGAGAAGAAAACGTAACAAACATCATATTCCTTGGATTTGTTTTTATATGAAAGGTTTTTGAGAGGTGAAGTGCAGAATGGAATTTTTACTAAGATGTTGGGTCCATGGTAGTCAAAAATCTAATAAACTACCGATTAATCACAAGGGTCTATTCTCGTTCAATTTGCCTTTCATAAATCAGCTCTGTCTTTCAATATGAAACAATTTGAAAAAAATTATTGTCACTATATGGTTGAATTTCAACCAGTGGGCGAACTCTAGTTTTTATCAAGAAATCAAAATATATTTATTTAATTTTTTGTTTTCACTGATGCTTGCAAAATAATTAAGATGCCTGTGTGTCACGAAAATTTTACTTTGACCAACTATAACCAAGCTTTGGGATTCCCCGATGTAGATAAAGTAACAAACAATAAAGATTTATCGGAGAGAAACCATTGATATTGATGGTGCACAATCCCCATAGTATTTATCAAGCCTTTTCTTGATTTCGGTGATATTTTTTTAATCAAAAAAAACCGTTTAATCTGCACACACAATTCCATTTTTTTTTTAATTTACGAGGTTGTTTGCTTTCATTGGTTGTCAATCACAAACTAACACATACTCAAGAAGTTTTGCATTTAAAGTTACTGCGCGGGAAATTCAAAAAGTCGCTGGCGTATTAAACCACCCTCAAATATACTCTCGCAAGCGGACTCGGCTTGCGTTGCTAAGATCTCTTTTTATCTTCCTTTAATAAAGTTGATACTTCCGAGAATTAACCTCCGAGATACCTCCGAGAATTAAATTTTTTAAGTCTAATTTTGCAATATTAGATTTATAATGGTATGCTACGATTTTTAGTTGACCGCGCGCGCTCTGCTACGCAACCCTTTGCGTTTCTCTTTTATTAGAACATGTCGCAACATGTAGTAGATTCCCGCCGGCTTCGCCCGCGGCCATTAAAGCCAAACTGTATACACTTGTCCAACGTCATTAAAATTACCCATTACTATGTATATCAAATTTCATCGATGTACCTCAAATCGTTGCAATTATATGATGCATTTTGTGTATCAGTTTCAGTAGGGGGTATGGAGCACAGCCCCTCAGGTAAGGACTTTTTAAGCTACATCTCCCGATCCCATTAGCACGTAAACCAAATATCGTCCCCGTATCTCAAACTAATGCAACTATAACCAACTTTTGAAGTGATTTTCATCCGATCACATTAACACGTATACGAAATATCATTCCCGTACCTTAAATAGATGAAAAGATACTTCGATTTTTTTATCGCTTACCGCTTTCACATAATTTCGCCGCATTACTTGCCCATTGAAGTAAGGAGCCACACTAGGACAGTGGACATTATTTAATTGCTAATATCACTCGTATCAAATGTTTTTACAGGAAATTTTCTACTCACGGTTTTTATCTCGCCTTTCTTTATAAATTTTTCCTTTTTGCGTAACTTATATCAAACAAAACCCGCCTCAACATGCCGTTGACGTTGTGCCACTAAATGATAAAATAATTTAGATTTTTTTTCCTTTTCCTTTTCTTTTTTTTAATTTTCACTCACATGTAACCGACACTAATTATTATTAACAATATTAATATTATGTATTACGAAACCCACGCACAATATTCCACCACGTCGTGCCTCGGCGAAGGATTTACCAGACTGATCTTGATTAAATTTCTGGCACCCAAAGATAAGCGTTATCTTTCTAATGGTATAAAACGAATCAGGCAACAACAATCATCCCCATTTCAAAGAATTTTCCCGCTTTTGGGCAATTCACCGTACGTCCTTGACCAGTCCTCAACCTCACGCCATATTAGGGTCAATAACCTCGACCTAATTGCATACCGTAATTTGTTACGTATGCATGGTACATATTCAAACGTAGGAACCTCGGCTTAGAGTAAAAGGCTCTCAGCAATTCCCACCACATTTTAAAAGACAAAACACCATGCCCACTATCTGGAATTATTCACCACCTTAACCACTTTGCTCCGCACCTCCCGCGTTAAAACAAATTATCGTTCTCACCATGATCGCTCTCACCTGATTTTGTATAACGCAGAGTTCAGTCACGAGTTACCTGCCCATATGGAGTGCATGCTTTGTTTACTTTCAATTAGAGAAGAAAACGTAACAAACATCATATTCCTTGGATTTGTTTTTATATGAAAGGTTTTTGAGAGGTGAAGTGCAGAATGGAATTTTTGCTAAGATGTTGGGTCCATGGTAGTCAAAAATCTAATAAACTACCGATTAATCACAAGGGTCTATTCTCTTTCAATTTGCCTTTCATAAATCAGCTCTGTGTTTCAATATGAAACCATTTGAAAAAAATTATTGTCGCTATATGGTTGAATTTCAACCAGTGGGCGAACTCTAGTTTTTTGTTTTCACTGATGCTTGCAAAATAATTAAGATGCCTGTGTGTCACGAAAATTTTACTTTGACCAACTATAACCAAGCTTTGGGATTCCCCGATGTAGATAAAGTAACAAACAATAAAGATTTATCGGAGAGAAACCATTGATATTGATGGTGCACAATCCCCATAGTATTTATCAAGCCTTTTCTTGATTTCGGTGATATTTTTTTAATCAAAAAAAACCGTTTAATCTGCACACACAATTCCATTTTTTTTTTAATTTACGAGATTGTTTGCTTTCATTGGTTGTCAATCACAAACTAACACATACTCAAGAAGTTTTGCATTTAAAGTTACTGCGCGGGAAATTCAAAAAGTCGCTGGCGTATTAAACCACCCTCAAATATACTCTCGCAAGCGGACTCGGCTTGCGTTGCTAAGATCTCTTTTTATCTTCCTTTAATAAAGTTGATACTTCCGAGAATTAACCTCCGAGATACCTCCGAGAATTAAATTTTTTAAGTCTAATTTTGCAATATTAGATTTATAATGGTATGCTACGATTTTTAGTTGACCGCGCGCGCTCTGCTACGCAACCCTTTGCGTTTCTCTTTTATTAGAACATGTCGCAACATGTAGTAGATTCCCGCCGGCTTCGCCCGCGGCCATTAAAGCCAAACTGTATACACTTGTCCAATGTCATTAAAATTACCCATTACTATGTATATCAAATTTCATCGCTGTACCTCAAATCGTTGCAATTATATGATGCATTTTGTGTATCAGTTTCAGTAGGGGGTATGGAGCACAGCCCCTCAGGAAGGACTTTTTAAGCTACATCTCCCGATCCCATTAGCACGTAAACCAAATATCGTCCCCGTATCTCAAACTAATGCAACTATAACCAACTTTTGAAGTGATTTTCATCCGATCACATTAACACGTATACGAAATATCATTCCCGTACCTTAAATAGATGAAAAGATACTTCGATTTTTTTATCGCTTACCGCTTTCACATAATTTCGCCGCATTACTTGCCCATTGAAGTAAGGAGCCACACTAGGACAGTGGACATTATTTAATTGCTAATATCACTCGTATCAAATGTTTTTTCAGGAAATTTTCTACTCACGGTTTTTATCTCGCCTTTCTTTATAAATTTTTCCTTTTTGCGTAACTTATATCAAACAAAACCCGCCTCAACATGCCGTTGACGTTGTGCCACTAAATGATAAAATAATTTAGATTTTTTTTCCTTTTCCTTTTCTTTTTTTTAATTTTCACTCACATGTAACCGACACTAATTATTATTAACAATATTAATATTATGTATTACGAAACCCACGCACAATATTCCACCACGTCGTGCCTCGGCGAAGGATTTACCAGACTGATCTTGATTAAATTTCTGGCACCCAAAGATAAGCGTTATCTTTCTAATGGTATAAAACGAATCAGGCAACAACAATCATCCCCATTTCAAAGAATTTTCCCGCTTTTGGGCAATTCACCGTACGTCCTTGACCAGTCCTCAACCTCACGCCATATTAGGGTCAATAACCTCGACCTAATTGCATACCGTAATTTGTTACGTATGCATGGTACATATTCAAACGTAGGAACCTCGGCTTAGAGTAAAAGGCTCTCAGCAATTCCCACCACATTTTAAAAGACAAAACACCATGCCCACTATCTGGAATTATTCACCACCTTAACCACTTTGCTCCGCACCTCCCGCGTTAAAACAAATTATCGTTCTCACCATGATCGCTCTCACCTGATTTTGTATAACGCAGAGTTCAGTCACGAGTTACCTGCCCATATGGAGTGCATGCTTTGTTTACTTTCAATTAGAGAAGAAAACGTAACAAACATCATATTCCTTGGATTTGTTTTTATATGAAAGGTTTTTGAGAGGTGAAGTGCAGAATGGAATTTTTACTAAGATGTTGGGTCCATGGTAGTCAAAAATCTAATAAACTACCGATTAATCACAAGGGTCTATTCTCGTTCAATTTGCCTTTCATAAATCAGCTCTGTCTTTCAATATGAAACAATTTGAAAAAAATTATTGTCACTATATGGTTGAATTTCAACCAGTGGGCGAACTCTAGTTTTTATCAAGAAATCAAAATATATTTATTTAATTTTTTGTTTTCACTGATGCTTGCAAAATAATTAAGATGCCTGTGTGTCACGAAAATTTTACTTTGACCAACTATAACCAAGCTTTGGGATTCCCCGATGTAGATAAAGTAACAAACAATAAAGATTTATCGGAGAGAAACCATTGATATTGATGGTGCACAATCCCCATAGTATTTATCAAGCCTTTTCTTGATTTCGGTGATATTTTTTTAATCAAAAAAAACACAATTCCATTTTTTTTTTAATTTACGAGGTTGTTTGCTTTCATTGGTTGTCAATCACAAACTAACACATACTCAAGAAGTTTTGCATTTAAAGTTACTACGCGGGAAATTCAAAAAGTCGCTGGCGTATTAAACCACCCTCAAATATACTCTCGCAAGCGGACTCGGCTTGCGTTGCTAAGATCTCTTTTTATCTTCCTTTAATAAAGTTGATACTTCCGAGAATTAACCTCCGAGATACCTCCGAGAATTAAATTTTTTAAGTCTAATTTTGCAATATTAGATTTATAATGGTATGCTACGATTTTTAGTTGACCGCGCGCGCTCTGCTACGCAACCCTTTGCGTTTCTCTTTTATTAGAACATGTCGCAACATGTAGTAGATTCCCGCCGGCTTCGCCCGCGGCCATTAAAGCCAAACTGTATACACTTGTCCAGTGTCATTAAAATTACCCATTATTATGTATATCAAATTTCATCGCTGTACCTCAAATCGTTGCAATTATATGATGCATTTTGTGTATCAGTTTCAGTAGGGGGTATGGAGCACAGCCCCTCAGGTAAGGACTTTTAAAGCTACATCTCCCGATCCCATTAGCACGTAAACCAAATATCGTCCCCGTATCTCAAACTAATGCAACTATAACCAACTTTTGAAGTGATTTTCATCCGATCACATTAACACGTATACGAAATATCATTCCCGTACCTTAAATAGATGAAAAGATACTTCGATTTTTTTATCGCTTACCGCTTTCTCCGACCTTAAATAACTTAAAATTAAACCTTTCCTTCCTTTTAAGTTGGAACAAATCCAGCAAATTTAAAGAAAAAATCATCAAAATTTAGTTTCGGAGTTCATCGCGCACAAACAACGTGACACGTAATTTTCCTATATATAGAATGTGCGGTTAAAAATTAAAAAAAGTATGTTGTCATTGAGAATGCATTTATTGCTTATCAAAATATTACTCTTTATGATTTATATACTCTGCGGTTGAACTATTTAAATAGCATTTATTTATGATTTATATACTTTGCGGTTGAACTACATATTTAAATAGCATTTATAAAAACATAGCTTTTAAACGCGCAAAAACAGAAGTTTGTTGAATGCTATTTGGTCTTGATAATTCACAATATGTACGAAAATTTCACGAGGTAATTCCATTTTTTGTTGATTCACAACAGAAATCGCATGTGAAAACATCATAAACAAAAAACTGGTTGGAGGCTGTTTATAGATATAAACAGCTTTTTTATTTTTTCATACATTTTGTTTTAAACAGGTAAATAAATAACATTAGTTAAATAAACATTTTAACAAGTCTACCAAAAAATAGGATAATAAAATAATATTAATAAACAGCAGCGTGAGCTGTTTATTTGTCCAATTCAACTACAATAGATTCATATGGTCTTATTTCAATTTTGTTAAAGTACACCTTCTCGTTGTGGCTATGCATGAGCATTCGATTTCCACTATAGAATTTTGTAGACATATCAATCGAAACTGAAGTTTTCCCTAAATTTGTTATGGATACGAATGTGTTTCGTCGAGGATATATTCTCTGAATGAATAAAATGTCGTCGTTGCTGCATCCAACTTGAGTATTTGACAAATTGCCATTTGACTTGCATATAGCGTTTTTATAAATAGAGGGCGAATGATCGCGTAAAGAAATCATATTTATTATTGTTTCCAGATTTTGAAAATTATGGGAGCTCGTATTTGGAAGCCAAGGAAGCATTTTTTTATTTGTGAAAAGATGGCTTGAGTTTGTCCAGTGCATAGTAACCAAGTGATGAAGATGTTTTGTTTCTGTGTGCTCATTTTTCGTGTCTTTAATGGCCTCAATTGCAATTTCATCACCATAAAAAATGTTTGGAGTTCCTGGTAGCATAAGCTGCATTATTGTCGTAGCTAATGAAAATGTACTACTTTCTGATCCTTGGAAAATGCGCCGGTTTTCCACTCCTCCTATAGACCAATGAACCCATGCACTATCTTCAATTGCCGGTAGTTCCTTCAAAACTTTATGAATACGGTCCTTTAAATTTTTGGCACCATTTGACACATTCAAATGGCAATCAACTAAGTCAACATGACTGAGAATGGAAGCCTGAACCGAACCACCCATTCCATTTAGCGCGACTTCACTAATAATGATGATTTTGTTATTGCCCATTATAGCTTTCCATTCGCTTAAACCGGCAGCATTAAATGTATCGTTGAATTTCTCGAGACCTTTTATATAAAATCCATCAACTCCTTGATCAATCCATAGTTTAATTGCGAGACTAACTTCATTATAAGCTCCATTGTTCGTCTTCAGATCAATTTTGTCTATAGGTAAATCCAACAATAGGGATATTTTATTTTGATGCAATATATTAGCCAATCCTTGAATATCATTAAGAGAACCAATCACATCGGATATCTCCATTATTGTCGTAGCATTTTCAAAGTCGTCAGGGTAATTTGCTGAAGGAAAAATTGAGTTTAAACGTACAGCTCTGATTCCAAGCGCTGTGAGATAATCGATCCTGTTTATAATACCGCGAATGTCTCCAATGCCATCATTGTCCGAATCTTGAAAACTTGCAGGAAAGATTTCATAAAAAACGCTTCCGCGATACCATGTTGTTCTATAATGAAACAATAAAGACGGATATATAAAACGAATTAAAATAATTAGTGATTTGTACGAGTATATGTTAATAATCATTTTAAATATAATAACAAAACAAAAAATCTATTATATATAGATCCAGATCCAGATCAGTCCTTTTTATAATATAAATCCATACCTATCAATTGTTAAAATTAAGTAAAAATGCAGCCATTTTGTGTTTAAAACATAAAAATATCCTCCACCTATTATGCAGTCTTTAAAGTTTAATAAAAAAAACATAATTAAACAAGAAGTTTCAACTATTTTGTACCCAAATTAAACCCTATTTTCATAAAATGTTACTTTCTACAAACTATGGTGCGTGGATCCGAAAATTTTCCACCTGATCAGGCTTTTATGACACGGTACTCATTCCGAGTTCGAATAATCGATATGATTTCGCAAAGCAACAGTATACATACACAATGGCATTCCCCGTGAATCGCAGCTGTCGGTAGTCCTATTCATTATTTGACCAATAAAATAAAATAGTTCCTAGATACAATGAGGTTAAACTATATATTAATACAGATGACGCTAAACATCTGCAAAAAAAACACAATTGTACATATTTAGAATTAATATTCAATGTGTGATGACTAATGAATTTAGGAATATTTTTTGATATAAGATTAACCTACATAAATCATTGTTTATATCTAAAAAATAGCATTGAAAAAAATAGATAAAAGATAACATAAATGGAGAAGTGTTTCGTACGCTGCTTAGGAACAAAACTGCAAGAGTTAAACTAGAAAACCAACAAAAAAAAGAATCCACAACAGCGACATAGTCATCTTTCTTATACAGGACACCTGCATAAACCCAGCATCAATCAAAATATTTTGGGTACCCAGCGATAAAGTATCGACTGTAATGAATTGTCTCACGCAGCTAAACAAACATCGAAGTCACCTACAATTACAATAATACATGCTATTCAAAAAAATATAAAAGAAGTAACACACATTCTACATTCTCGACAATCGGAAAATTAGAAATCTTTCCAACATAGATACAAACAATTAAATTCACATCTTCTCAAGCCGCTGTACCCTGACAGCTACTCTGCGAATTGGGCATAGTGCCAAAACAAATAAACAACTACTGAATGCAGTTTCTCGCCGAAACTGTCAGCTGTGTGGTCGAGAGATTTATACAATTTACATATTGTTCGAGTAACCGACCGATGGTTAGTAGACTGTATGAGATGAGTGGAACCGCTAAGCCGACTCAGAGATAAAAAGCGTTAGGTGCATTTAGAGTTAAGTTCGCTACTGCTGTTTATTTATGTTTCATTTGACACTTCTATTTCATTCTTATATTTGCATTTATACTTATACATAATGCTAAACATTATTAGAGAGGGAGAGTGCAGCGAACGTTTTAAAAATAGACAAAGTAAATATAAATGTTACTATTTAAAGTTAATATAAATATTGTAATAAAAAAGCCACAACATTCTCCCGACCCTTAAGGGTCACCTTAGCTATCAATAGGAAGTTTACAGAGTTTAGTTACTGGGCGCTTTGCATACCCACAAGCCGTTTTTACTGTTGCGACTCGAACTAATTGATCTCGACCAAAATTAACTTTAGATATGCGTCCCATTTTCCAAACAGACGCAGGAGTATGCTCATCAAACAGCAGGACCACATCGCCAATCTTCAAGTTTTGCTCTTTGGTAGACCATTTCATACGCTGATGGAGACCTAGGATACATTCCCTCTGCCAACGACGCCAGAAGTCTTGATGCAAACGTGTTACCAGCTGCCAACGTGAAAGTCGATTTGTTTTCAAATGTACTAGGCTGTGTTCTGGTAGTTGAGTCATCGGTTGACCTATTAAGAAATGCCTTGGAGTGAGCACATCTATATTATCGATGTCATCATCATGTATTAGAGTAAGTGGCCTTGAGTTTAGCTGCGCTTCAATTTGGCAAAGTAGGGTAGTTAGCTCTTCAAAGGTCAGTCGATGGTCTCCAACAACCCTTCGAAAATGAAACTTGACAGATTTCACGGCTGCCTCCCAAATTCTTCCGAAATGAGGAGCACCGGGTGGAATGAAATGCCAATTAACGCAATGGAGAGCCAGATAGTCACATATGTCTTTGTCCTTTGAAAGAGCTTTGAACGTCTTCACTAACTCTCTTGATGCTCCAACGAGTTCGTGCCATTGTTGCTGTGAATATCTGACGGTAGGCCTCTCCTAGATACAAATCTCTTTAGACTTGGAAGAAAGGCGCTGGATGTCAGATCCGAAACCACTTCAAGATGTATTGCCCGAGTCGCAAGATATATGAACAGCCTTTGAACAGCCAGCTCGCCTGCCATTGTGCTGTTTCATGATGAGTGGACCTACATAGTCAATGCCTGTGCGAAGAAATGGCCGTGTTTGTGTAATGCGACTAGGATAAAGATCAGACATTTGTTGACTACTTTTGCTGGCTCTGAAACGAGTACAAATAATACATTGATTAATAATTTGTTTTACCAGACACCGGCAGCGAGTAATCCAAAACCGCCTTCGGAGAATATTAAGTAGTAGAGTAGGACCAGCGTGCAAATTCTGCAAGTGGCATGATATAACAATGTGCCGAGACAAAATGCACTTGTTAGATAATTTAACAGGATGCTTCATATCAATGCTAAATGATGAAGCTTTAAGCCGTCCGCCAACCCTTAGTATGCCGGTTGAGTCCAAAAATTGCGAAAGCTTCAATAAATGACTGCGAGGTGAGAGATTTTTTTTATGTTGAAGTTGATTTAATTCCTTATCGTAGCACAACTTCTGAGACCATCGCACACAGTGTAAAAGTGCCTCTGTCATATCCAGAGCTGTGTAAGGATTTCAAAGTTTAACAGCTGCTCCTCGCCGTCGAAGTACACAGCGATTCCATGCTGCTATTGTTCAGAGTACTTTATTAAACGACGAGGTTTGTTTCAAAAGTTGCCCGATGATATCAAGCTGAGTTGAAATAGGCATTGCAATAACTTCTCCTTTCCGCTCTTCCATAGAAAGTTGAAGTTCATTTGCAGATGATATTGAAGAGGACGGTGCACTGGGCCACAGGTGCATGGGTTGGGACAACCATTGACGTCCATGCCACCAAATCGTTGACGCTAGTAAGTCACGTGGCTTGAGCCCCCTTGTAGCGACAACGGCACGATTCTCCTGTGAAATTATATGTCTTCAAGCTGGTGTAGGTATTACTGCACTGATTTCAGTAACCCTGTTAGCAACGTAGGTTTTCCAACGCCTGGGGTGAGAAGAAAGCCAGCCGAGAACAATCATAGAGTCGGTCCAGGCGAAAACATCCACATTTGTGCAGGACATTGCTGCTTTAACCGCTTGCAATAACTTATAAAGCAGCAGTGCTCCACAGAGCTCGAGGCGCGGCAGTGATATTGTTCGTAACGGTGCCACTTTGGTTTTGGCTGTAAGCATTCGAATTGTTATTTAATCGTTGATTTTAACCCTGCTGTATACCACAGCAGCATACGCCGACTCTGAGGCATCACTGAAACCACATAGCTGCAATCTGACTGATGGTTGTGCACAAGTCCACCTTGGAATTCTTAAAGTGTTTAAAACTTCATACTCTTCACGAAACCGAATCCATTGTCTAGTGAGATGTTCTGGGAGCACATCGTCCCAGCCAACATTATGCAACCATAGCTGTTGAAACATAACCTTTATTACTATGGTGCATGGTGAAAGAAATCCCAATGGATCATATATTTTTGGGGATTCTGACAAAATGCCTCGTTTAGTTGATACATCCTTGGTTGGAGCCACATGAAACGCGAAACTGTCCGTACTAGGATGCCAAGACAATCCGAGAATTTTAAAGTTGTCATCTGGGTCCATATTAGCAAAGTCGAGAGATGAGGTTTGCGCGATTGAAGTTACTACCTTCTGTGAGCTTGATGACCATTTAGTAAGCGTAAACCCTCTTCGTGCTAATGTCTTTGTTAGATGATCTTTAAGACTCTGAGCTTCTTCAACACTGTCAGCTCCGCCTATGAAATCATCAACATAAAAATTATTTTTTATAGCTTCAGATATTAAATGATTTTCTAATTCGTCTGCTGTCGCTTTAAGACATCTGGTGGCCAAGAACGGTGCTGATGCGGTCCCATAAGTAACAGTACAAAGTCTATAATGGCTTATCGGCTGATCAGGTGTATCTCACCATAATATCCTTTGAAAATCTAAATCATTTGGATGAACAATAATTTGTCTATACATCTTTTCCACATCGCCCAATAGTGCTACCCTGTATTGCCTGAAGTTGATTAATAAAGACGCCAAATCTTGTTGAATGGTTGGACCTACTGCCATAATGGCGTTCAGTGAGACTCCGGTAGAGGTTGTCCTACTTTCAGGCTTTAGCACTGGATGATGTGGTAGATAAAATATATTTACTGGTGTGTGTGAATTGACATGAACCGGAACCTTTTCTATATGTACAAGTTCAATATATTCCGTAATAAACATTTTGTATTGATTGTAGAGTGAAGTGTCACGCAGGAATCGACGCTGGAGTGCCTCAAACTACCTGACAGCTCATTTTAGGAACTCGCCCAATAGTTGATGACTGTCTTTGAATGGAATGCGAACAACATGACGGCCATCTTGATTGAAAGAATGGTGTTGAATAAAATGTTGCTCACAAAACTGCTCTTCTTTTGTATATTCACGACGAATATCCTGAGGCTCTTGCTCAGTTTGCCAAAATTTGCTTAAAATAGTGTCAATTTAAGAGTCTTCCCCGACTATTGTTGAATAAGCGGTAATATCCTCCCCGCCGATACGTATTTTGCCAGCAAAAACATAACCAAAAATTGTATTGTGCGCTGCAGGCAAGCCCGATATGCTGATGTACTTGCCTTCTAAGAGTAAATTGAAGAAATGTTGAGAACCAACCAAAATATCAATTGAGCATGCCCCAAGGGACCCATCGTCCGCCATTATAATGTCTCCTGGCATATTACTGTTGACCAAATTGATAGATCGATGCTCATATGAAAAGCGTTTTAGCACATATGCATCAATAGTAACTGAAGATGATTTGTTGAAGCGCGATGCTAAACGAACTGTGACCATTCCTCGTGTGAGCACATAGCTCGCTCCGCCGATACCACTGACTTTAATACGACCATTTCTACGTTAAAGATGAAGCCGTTGTACGAGATCTTCCGAAATAAATGTACCCATAGAAGCTGAATCCATTAAAATGTTGCAGACTGTTCCACTTTTTGCACTTATGTCAGAAACCTTGACTATTGCAGTGGGAAGTAACACCGTTCCTTGTTCGGCATACAAATCTGTTCCAATAAAAAATGTTGGTAATGGGTTTTGATTTACATGTACCGATTCTTGTTGAGAAGCCCCGCTCGAATAGACTTTTTCGATGTTTAAAATTGAATGATGACTTTGCCCACTGTTTAAACATATTTAAACATATTGTTCCCGCTGCTTCTGCTACGCTACTTTTTACTGTCAAGTACAAACACACCACATTGGCCTTCCACAATATATTTTAATATACTTTCCTGCTGCTTGTGCTTGAAATAATAAATACGATGTACGATAAGATGTGAGCAAGCCGAGCATGCGCGTCTAACGATTAAATTTACGATCCATAAATTATGTACTTGGATGACAAACGATCAATGCAGCGCACACATCTTTAATATACAAAGATGTGTCAATAAACTCATAAAACAGTACTAGCTATGTAATAAAAATAGAAACATACACGCAATTATACATACATACATATAATATATAAATACAGTCCAACTAGCTCTTAAGAATTATATATAAGTGAAAGATTAATAAAAATAAGACGAGTTCTTTAACAGATTCCAAAGCGAATTGAAGTGTGTGTTCATTTTTTGGTCAATCGAGCCAAATTTTTTTGTTTTTAAATAAAAAAATAACAGAATCAGTGAAAGCATTTTGACAAATTTGAATCAAACATACGTGTGTTTGACATTTGTGCGGGATACCAAATTGTTTGTTGATTGGTTTAAATAAGGAAAACCAAGTCAACTTTATACAATTTTGGTTCGTTAGGCCGAATGTGTGGTGATTGTTTTTTAAAAAAGTAAATTCAATCAAGCGTGTCTGAGGCTATACATCAGAATAGGCGTCTTGAGGCTAAAACATCAAGAACATTGTTGAATATTTGAACCAGTCAAATGCAAATAAGTGTGTTTGACATAATTTTTTAAAAAAGAAAAACAAAACAATTGCAATTGATCAATATTTGGCTGTGAGACGAGGCACAGCAAGATCAACCAGGTGATCAGAACAAAAATTCCTCCAACGGATCAATTGCAATTTTTTGTATCATTTAAAAAATTAGAGTGTTGAATATTAAAGTGAACAAGATGTCGTCAGAAGCTGTCCAAACAGGAGCTATTTGCAAGACATCTATTGAAGGAAGAAATTTAGTGCTATTGCATAATATTTTTGCCGATCTGAAGAGGTGGAAACAAAAACTCAGAAATAATCTAAGTGTGGCTGAAAAAGCTCTACAAAGCGGAGGTACTGAAGAATTAGAGCTCTGCAACTTTAATTTGACCTTTTGGTGGTCAAAAATCGAAAAGGCGATACATCAACTGAATACAGAGTTTGAACTAGATACTGTCGACTCTGATGAAATACGAGATTTGGAATGCGCTGCATATGAGCTGACCAAAAGAATCGACAGAAAAATTGCTGCGGATTTACAAAACGCCAGCAGTTATATGAGCTGGAAGCAGCCTACTAGGCTCATGTTGGATTCTGACAGTAAGGCCAAAAATAATGTGCCGTTTAAGGAGACGCTTATATATAAGCCATTGCGATTCGACTCACCGGCAACCAAAATGACTGAGGCTGAATTCAAGCTTGCGATTGCAGGCATCAAATTCAATCAAACAGTTGTGAGTGAAGAAACCCGTGTTGTGAAGTACAAAACGCAATACGAGTCGGAGACTTCAAATACAATGAGCACTGCAGAAGTCAAAAGCAATGAAGCCATTATTAAATCCGATAACATATCGGATGCAGATGTCAAGGTAGAGACATGTAAAATGAATACGACAATGCACACTTTCGGTAAGACAGAAAACATCAATGAATCAATTTTGTTGCCGAAAATCAACATGAAGCCACAGAAAGCCGATGGTACTACACCGACTGGGACAGTGCCAAGTCAGACTCTTACGATGACTACAAGCAAGGTGCATGAGTTATCGTTCGTGGCTAACCATGATATATACGAGATGCAACGAGAAGAAATAAGAGTAGAGAAGCAACTGCTGCAAATCCAGCAACCAAGCTTGGCAAAAATAAGGAAACAATATATTCCCCCGGGAAGTTCTCACTTTGGAGAAGTGAGGAAACCTAATGATATTTTAACTAAACTTTATTTCAAGCAAGCTACATCATACAACGCAGCATACAATCATAACGAGAGTAAGATGAGACGGATGGACTGGTGGAGGTTTGTTAAACGTCTCAAATGCAACTTACTCTACTTGCAACACCGAACGAAATGGAAAGATTCGGCTTCAAATGTTTCAGAGGAAACAACGAGAGGAAAACTACAACTGCGGCAGCAAAGAAGGATTTACACGAGCTTCATGTCAATCATGCCGAAACCAAAGGCGCCTTATCTGAGGAGAATGGTGCCACTATCGGTATCTGGCCCCCGGGAAAATGTTTAAACATATTTAAACATATTGTTCCCGCTGCTTCTGCTACGCTACTTTTTACTGTCAAGTACAAACACACCACATTGGCCTTCCACAATATATTTTAATATACTTTCCTGCTGCTTGTGCTTGAAATAATAAATACGATGTACGATAAGATGTGAGCAAGCCGAGCATGCGCGTCTAACGATTAAATTTACGATCCATAAATTATGTACTTGGATGACAAACGATCAATGCAGCGCACACATCTTTAATATACAAAGATGTGTCAATAAACTCATAAAACAGTACTAGCTATGTAATAAAAATAGAAACATACACGCAATTATACATACATATAATATATAAATACAGTCCAACTAGCTCTTAAGAATTATATATAAGTGAAAGATTAATAAAAATAAGACGAGTTCTTTAACAGATTCCAAAGCGAATTGAAGTGTGTGTTCACCCACCATAATGGCATCTGCAAGAAGATGTACAATTGATAACTCTATGTTCTGAAGATAAACAATTGAAACATAAATTATTTTGTTTTACAAACTCTCTTTTCTGCAAAACGTCTAAGTCTTTAAACTTTAAACACTTTATTAATGTTGTTCCTTGATGATTTGTACGATTAAATTGACTCCAGTGCAGCCCACCTTTTGTTCAAAAATTTTATAAATTGCTCAATTGTTGGATGGTCTTCTGCACCATCATACAATTTCGCCCATTGTTTTCTGCTATCGTCATCCAATTTGCCTAATAGCATGAAAATTATCCAGTGGTCTCTTTTTTCAGCATTTTCTCCAAGTGATTTTAGGCCCCAAATAATACAGTCAGTGGTATCAGCCAAGTGCCGTATCGTAGTTGTAGTAGCTTCAGGAATATGCTTAAGTTAAAAAAATGATTTAATGTATGATATAATGATAGGCTTTTGTTTATCTTACCTGTTGTAAACCTTAGCCCATGCTTCATCGTAAGCTTCACTTGAACATACCATACCAGCAATACCAGCTTCAGCATCGCCTTTCAAATACATTTGCAAGTATCGAAATTTCCTTGATTTTGAAATGTTGTTTGCATTGTGCACCTCGTTCTCAAATAAATTGTTGAAAGTTGGCCATTTACAATATTCGCCTGTAAATATTGGTATGTTGAGTGTAGGCAACCGGGCGTCTGCAGATTGCTGTTGTTCGAAAAAACTACGTTGAGTCTCACCGAAACGATTAAGCGTAGCGTTTAAGTCATCTAATGAATGATTTTCAATATGAGGTTTTTGTTCTGAATTTAGTGGACAAGCTTCTAACAACTCTAAATAAGAATCTTTTAATTCTAAGTAAATGTCTTCTTGAGCACTGTATTCAGATTCATGATTAAGATTTTAAATTTTGTCATCAATATCAACAAACTCTTTCCACAGCTCTTCGAGTCTATTTATTCGCGTTACAAGTTTTTTACACGTAAATGTTTGATCTTGTTGATTAATGTAATTTTCTAGTTTTTTAATTGAGCTTTTAACTCTTGTGCGAGCGCGAGTGAACGAATGCACATCCATTATGTTGTTATAATATAATACAACTGCTCAATTTTCGAGCGAACAAAAAAAACTTTTTGTATTTGAACTAATTGTTCACTCAATTGTTTTGTCTTTGTCTTTTACACTCAAAATGTTTAGAGCGAATAGTTAAACAGTTGTTGCGTTTGTATGTTGTATGCAACTGTTTCTTTGTATGAAAAAAAAAACCGCACGATTTTCCAAAAAAAAAATAGTCCGATGCAATTTTTGCCGTTTGCTTTCCAAAGCTATCGTTCTCGTTGTTGTTATCTTTTAATGATTATAACTGTCACTAATTGTTGCAATAATATTCGCACCGCTATCTATGGGCAACGAATTTATTTAAATATTTTTTTTTTTTTTTGCAATTAAATTTTCACTCACACCTGCCAAAGGGTGATGAATTAAAACAAAAACTGATTTTATGAGTGACTCGTATTACTTAACACGTGTAATGACGATCAAATCACAACTTTAGATTTATATGCACAAATATTAATTAAATCGCGTTGGCTCGAAGGACCAAAATGTTCGAGTAACCGACCGATGGTTAGTGGAATGTATGAGATGAGTGGAACCACGGAACCGCTAAGCCGACGCTCTTATACTTATACATAATGCTAAACAGTATTAGAGAGAGGGAGTGCAGCGAACGTATTAAAAATAGACAAAGTAAATATAAATGTTACTATTTAAAGTTAATATAAATATTGTAATAAAAAAGCCACAACACATATTGGACATATGTCCTCGCCTACAGAATATCAAAGGAGCCCTCTTTGCAAATTCCATTCCCTTGTCATATTCCTTATTTCACCTTCAAAAACCAATGTAAAAAAATTCTCCCTCCTAAAACATTGGCAACTAAAAGATATAATATAAATTAATTTAAGAAATTATTTAATTATTTAATAACATTTAAGTTAATTAGAGTCGAGGGCCCCGTAGCTAGTGTTCCTTATGTATAATTAGTTATATTATTATGACTTTGTTATGTATTATAACTAATTTTCTTAAATTAAATAAAAATTATAAAAATTAATGTTGTATATATCTCAGTATGTTATGTTCCTTATAGGAAATCAAACTATCTAACCGATTGATCTGAAATTCACAACCGAACTTCAGTTCAACCAGGATATGGTTAGAGTCAAAATCGGGCTATGCCACCTCTCATTGAAGCAATTAACAATGTTTATCATAACTGTTCATCAATTTGAGGTAGAAGGATGAAATTTGGGATAAACAAATATGTAGATGAGATCGGGACAAGAGTGTACTTTCCCCCACCCCTTGTAGAAGCGATAAACAAAATGTATCATATCTTTGCATCCATTTGAGATAGAGGGATGAAATTTAGTATATTTTGTTAGTGAGACCGAGATGTGTAAGATACATTGAAAATGTGGAGAGGATTTAGTTGTCTATAAAGAACATACATCCATATGTATATAGACAATATTTATATCAATATTTACTGGATGCGGCAAAGCGTGCCGGGGACAACTAGTTTGTATATAAATGAATATTGTTTATAATTAATTATCTATGTATATTCCTTATAGCAAGCTAAACCATCCAACCGATTGAGCTGAAATTTACAGACAAACTTCAGTTAGGGCAGGAAAGGAATCCTGTCAAGTTTGATCAACATCGGAGGGGCTATGTTACATGGACGCAATATTCATTATGGCAATAGTTTTTACTGGATACATCAAAGCGGGCCGGGTACAAGTAGTACGTATATATATATTTTGAACACATCGGCTGTGTTAACTGCAAACTTTCAATCGCAGTTTTTCTCTCTACGTTCTTTTTTTTATATCCATCGTTTCAAACGTCTTTCTAAATGACACCTAGTACATTTTCAAATAATGTTTAAGGGATGAAAATAATTTCCAAAAGAACATTTTCTTCAAATTATATTAGTATTAAGATTAAAATAAGTAAAACAGGAATTTATGCATCCACTTCAAACAGCCTTGCGCAAGAATAAATTTTACAAAGTAATGACTGGATTAATAATATTAAAAATGTGGTAAGTCCATTAGTCGGATCCTTTTAAGACGTCGTTTAGTTGTAAATTCCAGGAAGGGTATGTTGTTTATTTCGGTGTTGGAATGTGCCATAATTCTGATGTAATGTATTCTGCTTATTGCTACTATTGTGCGCATCTTAAATTCTCGGTGTATATCTGCATTAGAAATAAACCAATCTGCTCCTGTAATTTGACGAAGAATTTTTGTCTGTTGCCGTTGGATAACTTTTTTTTCGATGTGCCCCATATCTGGCGAACGTAAGTCCAGATGGGTTTAATAATGATTTAATACAATAATAGTGTGTTGAACATCGACAGCTTACACTCCCTGTTCAATTCTCTTTTATTCGGTTACGCTTTTGTCAATATGTATTTTCCAATTCAGTTTACTGCCTAATGTATTTCTAAATATTTTGCTGATTTTTCAATTGGTATGTCAACATTGTTTATATTTAGGGGAATGGGAAGAAAAAACGTTTCGTTGTAAATATTACTTGGGTGGTCTTGCTTGCATTAATTTTTATAGTCCCTTTTTTAAACCAAGCAGTTGTAGTATCTAATATACCTTGAAAATTTCTAGAAGCGACAGATAAATCATTATGAGCCGAGAGCAAGACTGTGTCGTCTTCAAAAGTAGCAATTATGGAAGAGGGGAGTTAAAAGAGGTCTAATAGACTCTCTTGGGGAATTCCTGCATTTATCTGTCTGAATAAAGAGTAAGCGTCTTTCTCATTTACATAAAAGTGTCTATCTGATTAGTACCTTTTTAACAGAAGATAAAAGTCATGCGGAAGAAGATATTTTAGTTTGAATAACAATCCCTTATGCCATACCTTGTCAAAGCCTTCTCGACATCAAGAAAAATACAAATACAAATTTTCTTATCATCAAGGTCTTCAGAAATTTTGAAATCCACCATTCCGGAAACACCATTCACTCTACGTGATCGCATAATTTTTGCAATTTGGTTGGCAACATGTCGGGAAATTTCGTAAGACTGTTCAATTCACAGTTTATTATTGATTTAATTATTGTGCGAGAATTTAAATGTCTGCAAGTGAATGCACATAGAGCGCTCGTGGCGGACTCACGACAACGGCGAAATCAAATATTGATAGCGATCACTATATTCTGACGGGTTGGCAACACAGAACCGGAAGACCTTTTAATCATCCTCTATTCAAATTGAAATTTTTACCGACGCACCTACTACCAATAAGCAGACAGCGAAACATTCCAACAAATATTAGTTTAAAACAAGCAATTGAAAGATCGCATCGAACACTTGTATCGACAGCAGCAGTTGCAACCCCAACTGCAGCAGCAGACGCACGCTTTGTCTTCATCAAGCACCACAGGTGCAAGTTCAGCAGCGACAAAGCTAAATAACGTTCGAAACAATCCAACTCCACAGATTCGGCAGTAGAAGTAGAAGTATCCCTTGCATTGTCTAACATTACGTCTGACAGTCATGTGACAGACATGTGATCACTCAACTCGTCTAATAACCAGTAAGAAAACTACAGTCGGGCGTAAGCAACTGTAAGAGGCCCTGTACCAGTGAAGGTCGAAGAAAAGGGAGTTGAAAATATCGTAGGTCGTTCAAATTCAATTACTTATAAAATCGACATTTAGTATCCGAAGTTTTGGGTTTTTGGCTTAGAGAGACGTAATCTTTTTTGTGCCGAATAAATTTTTACCCTTGAGGGGGTTTTTATAGGGATGGAGGGGGATGATCAAAATTTTAAAGTAATCTCGTAAAATTCCGGCGAAGTCCTAGTCAAATGCAATAAGAACGAAGTCTTTATCTATTACCGTGTCCGTGAACCTTTCGCTCATACAGACGGACATGGCTACGGACGGACATGGGTATAATGGTCTCCGACCATTATTTCTACCTGTTACATACATTTGCACAAAACCACTAGGCTCTTGTACATTGACCTTCTAACATGGCCACTTATTACAAATATTGTAATAAGTGACAAGAACCTGGAAATAAAAAAATGTATTATACAAAACTTTGCTAAAACGACTAAATCAATAATGCGTCCTTTGTTTAGTGGTATTGAGCCCACCAACGGCAAACCAACAGTGCTATTGCAGCGAATCCGCAATCTTTAGGACGGACAGGTTGGCAATGACTTACTACGCACAATTTTCAACAGCAATAAAAGCAAAACTAGCAGCTATAAAAAGTAATTAAAATGCATTTCAATGCAGGCACCGGTAGGCAGTCGATAAAAACGCCGTCTGCACGTAAGCGATCGGAATACGAAATGCTCATTCTAATAGATTCCGGTTCAACGATATCCATTTATCTAAAAACATACATTTCAGGCAAACTAACCGAAATCTCTTTCGTTCTGCACGCAGCAAATAATACAGTTATAAAAACGTATGTAAAAAAATGACTTGGATCTTCATAATAGCAGATGTATCCACGCCCATAATTGGCGCTGATTTCATTGCAAAATACGGAATACTAATCGATCTACAACACTATCGTATAAAATACAAAACAACAACCCTACATACAAACCGAAGTTGAAAGTATTTCAACAATTATATCAAAGGCATTGACGCAGGACGTGTACAAAACACTCATGATGAAGTGCAAAGATGGCACAGTTCCTCAGCAACCACATGCTTAACACGGAATTTCGTTTATCATACGTTGTTCATCGCATAATTACAACACGACAGCCAGTTGCAGAGCGCTCTTGTAGATATACGAAAAAAAAAATTCCTTGTGCAAAATCCGCAGTTCAAGTAATGCTTTACAATGGGATTGTACGCCCATCAAAAATCTTATTTGCTAGCTTACTGCATTTGCAAATCTAATCATCAACTGAATGCCCAAACATAGGCAGACAGATATCCTTCACCACATATTCAGGATCTGTTTCCAAAGCTGAAATCTTTCAACCAAATTCGAATGGCAGAAGATGTGGAAAAAAAAACAGCCATTATTGCACCGTTAGGATTATACGAATTCATAAGGATGCCATACGGACTTAAGAATAAATCACAAACATTCCAAAAGTTTGTTGAGTTTTTATATAATAGCGGATTATGGATCACGACTAGAGATAATCAGTATGCCAACTGCACTTAAGGGAAGATACACACCTAGATGGTCTCTTAAATATCTGGTAAAAAAGGCAAGTAAATATGTCGATAAATAAACCGATTCGCAGTTCTAAATATTCAAACGCGTGCAAAACCACGATTTTCAAATTGGTACCCAAAATTTTTCGAAAGTCAATGAACCGATTGCCTAGCGCTTTTTCTTCGTTATTCTTTACACCATTATCTATTACTTATGATAGGAAAATTTTTTTTTTTGTTACTTAGGTTTCTTTTTTTTTTTTTTTTGACAATATAATAACTAGTTTTTGGGCCGAAAATCACTATTTATTTTCAAAAGTCCGGCATTTTGTTAGAAATCGATGATTTTAAAATTGGCTGTGACAGGTAGTAGATTATAGTATCTAATTTTATAATTTATTTGGTTTTTTTCTTTAGATGATTTTTGAAGAAATGACAATGGATGCCGTACACACAGATTATTTAACAACACTCTACTGATTATACAATATCCTTGTATAATTTTAATAATTTAAAAAAAAATTTTAACTTATTTTTAAATGTATATACTTTAAGATAATTAAACCCCCAAACCGGAAATTGAAATAGTAATTCTACGCTTTGGTACACTACAATCCATAACAATAGACGCCAATTTGAATCTTAACTCATTAAATTCCTAATACCATTCGTAGTTAAAAAGACAGCAAGGACATCACCATATCATCCATAATGGCATGATTGAACGATTCCAAAGCACTTTAAAAGCAGCCTTGATGTACAAATAAGCAGCACCTTGAACAAAGACTACGAACAAGTAAAAGAAGACATCGGTTGCTCTCCACCTGAACAGCGAAATAACACAGAATCGACATGATTTCATTGACGAACAACGTGCAAATCGAAACATACAGCATAACACCTGCATCAGAGAGACAAGGTGAAGACGACACACACATCACCATAACACCACCGGAGACGCAAAATGCGCCAACACAATCACCAACACAGGCACGATCAGAACCATCAACAACCACATAAAAGGCAAATCCGTGACATTTGATTTTGGAATTCTTTCAACAGCAAATGAACTGATGTTGCGGGCAGACGGCAACGATGAAAACCAATATTGATATCGCAAACGATATTCTGACGGGTTAGAAACACAGAACCTGAAGATACAACTTGATCTTGAACTATGACGGTTGATTTCATTCATAATAGTACGTAGGTCCAAGTCACGATGGATGATCGAGTTACGGATAAACCAAGGAGCATTACAAATGAATCGTAGCGATTTATTCAGAAACCTTTGTATATGTTGGATATTAGATTTAGCGGCAGTGCCTAAAAATTGAATCCCGTAGAGCCAAGACGTCATAATCACCATTTTGTAAATTAAACGTTTGTTAGTTAGCCGTAACTTACTTTTTGGTCGTACTAACCAGTTCAGTTTTTTTGGCTTAGTGCGACATGTGCTGATTACCATAGTTATATGTTTCCATGTTAGACGTTTGTCTAACTTCACACCGAGGTAAGTTAAGTGATTATCCTGGGGGATAGGTGTATTGTCTAGAATAACCGAGGGGCATCTTCTACTTTTCAACGTGGGGGTACAATGCGCTGAATTAGCACTGTTGATTCTAATGTTCCACCGCGTGGCCTATTGATGAAAGAGGTCCAAATATTCTTGAAGAAATTCAGAAGCAGTAACAGGGCAAATAACAGTATCGTCCGCGTACATAGCAAGCAGCATGTGTTTGCCAATTGGTTTTGGTATGTCCGCAGTGTACAAGAAAAAGAGTGTTGGACTTAGTACACTGGCTTGAGGTACACCAGCAAGTGTTGGTCGTATCGAAGAAAATTTGCCTTTTACTGCTACCAGGAAACTTCGTTCAAATAAGAAAGATTTTAAAATACTGTAATAAACCGTTAGTAGATTTGATTTGATTTTTAGCATCAGTCCCTCAATCCAAACTCGGTCAAAAGCCTGTTGAACATCTAAGAAAACAGCAGAGCTGTAATGCATCTCTTGAAGCATTAAAGGATGTGATGAACAACTCTGTGAACTTGCTCTGGAGTGCCGTGCTGATGTCTGAAACCCAACTAACAATCGGGGATAAGGTTAATAATTGGCAATAATTATTCTTTCGAATAACTTTGAGAATAATGGGTCATCGGTCTGTATGAGTCGACCTGTCCTTCGGGCTTTCCGGGTTTCAGTATCATCGTAATTACGGCACATTTCCATCATGATGGGAAGTGACTGATACGTAACATGGCATTAAATAAGAGCACGAGGAACAGAATGTTCCAGATCGAATATTTTGAAACTATTTTCTAGACTGTCGGCAAAATTTTCAGCATTCTCCTCGACAGAGCGGCACCACCTGTTATTTTGCATTTGTATAGATGTGTTACGCATTGGTTGTCTCTTGATTTTTCGAGTAAATCTCCACAAGTTATATCCGAGGGATTTTTCTGGTTCCTCGTTGCGCAGCAATTTATCGAAGTCGCTTTTTGTTTCAAACAGTTTTTTGCGTAGATCAGCAGCAACCCGTTTTCACGCTCTGTTGTCCAGTTCGTTGTGAGTGCTCATAAAGCGTCGCCTAAGAACACGCTTGAGCCTTACAAGATCCAGAACTGGCTTGGATTATGAGGACTGTGTCCAAGTGTAGCAAAATTCGCTGCCTTGTATATATTCCTTAGGAATAATTCTCTAGCGTCATCAATGTCTTCACAAGCAATTTTTAACTGAAAACGATCGATCCTCGCGTAAGATAGTAACGATTTAGGCCTTATGCCGGAAAGTTGAGCACCAAGCTTAAGACGATGATCAACGGAATCTGGTCAGAACTTAAATCCGCGACATCAGTAATAGAAAATGCGTAGGAGAACCAGTAGCTTAAATCAGCATATTTGTAATTGAAATGAGAACAAAAAATATGTTGCCCCTTCGATACGCACGATTAGCTTCCCAAAGGCAATGTTTGGCATTCCAATCACCAGCAATCAGAAAATTTGGACCAAGTTCGTCAAATATTTCCTGTTAAACTTTCGAGTTCCAATCAAAGTGGGGTGGGCAATAAACTGAGGCCAGTATTATTTCTCCGAAATCACTGTAAACTTTAGCTACAACACATTGAACGCACGAGTAACGCATATAGTAAACTGGAAAGTGGTTTATATCAGACTTTATGAGAACAGCAGCTCCTTTAGTGCTTCTATCGTCCGGATGATTGGCAGTGTAGATATCATACCCAAATTTATTATAGTATGATCTGGTAGTTAAATGTGTTTCGTTGATAAGCATGACATTAATTTCATGCGTTTGGATGAATACCTGAAGTTCATTGGCGTGAAGCACAAGAACATCAGCGTTCCAGAATCCAATATGTAAGTTGGAATTAATTTTTTGGACAAAGTGGCTTGGAGAAGCGACATCAGATGTGTCTGCGTTGCCATCATTTGCGTTTGCATTTCTATCATTTTTTGGTGACACTCAGTTAACTTGTCAAGTTTTTCATATAGAATGTTGAATTTCGAGTTCGCACTATTGAAAAATTGGTCAGCCTTTGTAATTGGCAGTATGCTCCTCATTTCATAAACAGTAAGCGGGCGACGTTGCAGCTTTGCCCCATTTCTCCGACGGGTAATCGTTTCTGCACTTCACACATCTGATTTTTTTCTTACAGTCCGAACTACCACTAGTTGCCTTAATTGCAAAGCTTAATGGTGATGTTACTGCAATCAACGAGCGGTGAAGTACATTGATGTTAGTAACGCCATCAGCAAATATTGTAGGTGGCTTGGGCATTTTGGCAGCCTGAATGAAAGTCAGAGGTGATTTATTGCCTGTGAAGATTTGAGGCTTGATGTTAACTTCTTGAACAGAATTGACAATGGCTATCTTCCATAGCTTCCGCAAGAGCGGAGAATTAGGTGAAGAAACATATTTGGAGCGTCGTTTCAAGCTGCGTATATAGCGTTGCGCGATTTCATTCTTGGCAATATCAGGACCAAACCATTCACCAAGAGTAGTTCCACATGTATTTTCCGGTCACGGAGCTTACGCAACTCTGAATGGAGTTGATTGGATACTGCGTAGTTAATTAATTTACCTCTAGCTCGTCTGTTACCTTAGTTCTGGCAGACTTACGAGAGCCAGGCGCCAGTCATTCGATATAGTGCACCACCGGTTTTTACACTTATATTCGCGTAATTTTAAAAACCACGTAAATCAAAAAATAATAAATTTAATTTTAATTTATTTATTTAAACCGCCTGGCAGCTGGGCTGACCAGACCACGCCCTCAGCAAAGATTAAGGAGGCGGCAACCGAGGGATCTAATGACCCGCATAAGAAGATAAATAAAAACAATAATAACTCTGCTATTGAAATATTTTAAAGGGGTTATCATTAACCCCGTATAACTTAACTTAATGTTGTATAATTTTGTATTTTATTTGTCAAAGCTACTCTTTAATGTATAACCTGCGCGCCCAACTGGGCTGAATTAATAGACTCCCAAGAATATCATGGGGGCGTTTGCCCCCGTTTTCCTTCAATAAAAAAAAAAAAATTTATTAATTGATTTTTTAATAAAATTTTCTGCTAACAGTAAACACAAACGTTAAATTAAAACGTTAATACGATAAAAACGCGATAGGTTCTTGAAATAATTTCAATATTTTTTAACATAAATCCAATAATTGAAATGTAACAGTTATTAATAGCTAATTGATTTCCAGTGCTGCCAATTTTCCCATGCGTATTTAAGGTGGCAATGCTGTATATGGTTTTGTAAATACATGAACTTCAACCACATTGGTTTCAAATTCAGCCAGTTATAAACTCGTAAGGCTGGGAAAACCATATTCACAAAATCTATGTGAAATATAAATCAATGAAGATCAGAATACGGCATATTTAAAAATGTTACATACTGCTCAATTCACAGCTGATAGTGTTTTGATTATATTGCGAGAATTTAAAAGTGAGATTGCAATGTAATTTTTTTATTCTGGCGGGCAAAGTAGACACTATTGCCTAATCAGAAAAGTTTGCAAGTGACTGCACCAAGTGCGCTATAGAAATAAAATCCATATTTTAATATAAATCCGATAATTTAAATGTAACAGTTATTAGCAGTGGTGCTGCCATATGTGCCCATGCGTGTTAAGGTGGCAATGCTGTAAATGGCTTTGCAAATCAATAACCTTTAACCACATCGGTTTCAAAGTCAGGTAGTTGCAAACTCGAGAGGTTAGGAAAACCAATTTCATAAAATCTATGTGAATTATAAATAAATGAAGATCAGAAACAGACCCTTAATTTCCAAAACGTTAGAATATTAAAAAAAAACAAAATAAATAAAAACATTTTAGCTATAGCAGCTGAAATTTAATCAAAAATATCTGTTATATTCTCAATGTGTACATATTACCCACAGACAATTGTTAGATCATGTTCTATCTACACGACTAATCAGGAAAATTCACCTAAGAAAACAGCACGCTGGTGGAATGAGAGTATATCAGCTCTAATGCTCCCAATATGCTCAACTATAAAAGAGCCAAAGCCAAATTTAAAAGGGAATAACAAAAGTCGGCCCTTGCTGATTTTAATAAAGATATAAGTTCCAATACTAGAACAAAATTGAAACACTATAGACGCTCTTTGTGATTGATGATTACATTAGTCCACTTGAAAGCATGTTTCCATCGTATTCAATTGTTATGGAGAAAGCCCTTGATAGAATAGGTTTACATTTTGCAATTTTTTGCACACAATGTTTGCGGGCGAACTATTCCTTAATTTTAAGCCAAACAACAACTACAACTATGAATTAAATACTGTTTTTTCCTAAATTGATTTTTGGTGCACCATCAGATCGTCTTCTGTCTTAAAAGCTTCTTCTACGCGTTGTTATTTAACACTTGATAAGTGCAGCATCATTATTTATGATAGCCGTCTGCTTAGTATCATAAATAGTTTAGATTACGCTGAATCCTATAAACTCAGCGATAGCATTAAAATAGTTTCAAAATTGCATGTAAATTTATGAATAAAAAGAGAGAGTTCTATTATAAACGCCAATGATTAAGGTCTTATTGTTGAGAGCTGGAATTCCGTGAAGTGAACAGTGAGTTCCACTATAATGTTCCAACTGACAAAATACAAGAACGAACCTTCCGAACAATACAGAGAGGACTTCAACCGTATCCGAGTAAAGTTGTTTGACATCGGTTTTGCAATCTATGCAGGCTAACAACAACAACGATTTACCGCTGGACATTGTCTCATTAGACAAATCAACTCAGCAATTTCAGGTGATTAAACGAAAACCTGAAAAAATATTATCTCCGCCAGGCGGAAGAAAACGTTCAAACAGGAGCTGTTACGCTACAAAAAACAAATTCGCAAATAAAAGTGACTGTTTTAAAAATAGATTCTAAGAGTTGCCAAATACTGTGGAAGAAGATATGCAGCTGCCGCCCGCTCAGCTAAAAGCGCAAAGTATAACGTCCAAAAATTTTATTGCTGCTAATAACATTTTTGAATGTTATTACTCCTAATGAGAAATCGAAAACAGTTAAACCACCACCTATTGCCTTACTTGACATCGTTAGGCTGCAAACAATAATAGATATTTTGGAATTACTAGTCGAAAGTGACAAAATCGAATTGAGACCTACGCAAGGAAATGTGATCCCCTTATACGCCAAAGATGCTGACATCTATTGGGCTATCGTCCGTAAATTTGATGAGCTCAAAGTCGTATTCCATAAATATCACCTTAAAGAAGATAAACCTTACGGAGTAAAAATGCACTTAAAATAAGGATATTATAAATATGTAAGTCGCTGGGGAAAAGATGAATATTGTCTTTTTAGGCCCTGTACCGAAGGTACAAGAGCCTATTGGTTTTGTGCAAATGTGTGTAACAGGTAGAAATAATGGTCGGAGACCCCCCAAAGTTACCCCCATTATGGTGAGGAGTGATAGAGGAGTCGATATAGCCATGTCCGTCTGTATGAACGAAAGGATCTCGGAAACGGTAATAGATAGAGACTTCGTCTTTTTTGCATTCGACTAGGACTGCTCCGGAATTTTTAAAATTTTGCGCCTCCACCCAGTCGTTGGTCTATTTGAGCTTCCAAACGTTCGAAGGCTATGTATGCCGTAGAGCGTTCCTCCCCCAAGTCGACACTCATTTCGGAATGCTTTGCTTCCAGCTTCTGAAATCGTTCCAGATTGGTAACTGCTGTCAGAAGTTTTTCATTTTTGCGTTGCTGAACAATGCCAGATAGAATCCAGCCAAATTTTGTTGCTTGGCCCACAATTCCATCCATCTTTACAACGCCACATTCTATGATTCTGCCAAACAAGTCTCCTCCAATTATCATGTCGATTCTGTCCGATTTGTTGAACAGGGGATCTGCTATTACGCAGTTATTCCATATCTAAAGATCATATTCGAAAGACTGATCTGGTTGCGCACTTGCCAAGGATGGTAGAATTATTGCGTCGACTTCTTCCACAAAGTTGCTCATAAATCAAGGTTTAATTTCAATTTTCAGTTTGTAGTTGGATTCACCAACCACCGCTTTACCAAGTCCATGAATCTTCGTTTTTGTTTTTATGCGTGGAACTTGTAATATTTGTGAAGCTTCTGTAGATATGGCGGTAATTTGAGAGCCCTGATCTATAAGAGCTCTGAGTAACATATACTCGCCATTTGCTGCTTTTACTTTTATTTGTGCAGTTGCCAGAATTACAGCCGCAGATTGGTTAGTTGAAGCCATGGCATTTCTTCTATTGCCATTCATCAACTGCTCTCCATGCAGTAAATCGTGGTGACTTTTTGAGCACATACTGCATTTAGCGTTTGGTGTTGAACATTTCTCACTGTACTTGTGGTTCATGCATTTGAAGCAAAGGTTTTGTTCCCTCGCAAACTTTCGCCGTTCTTCGATGGAAATTGACTGTAGTCTTCTGCATTCACTCGTTGTGTGATTGTAGTACTTGCAGAAGAAACACATTTTTCTTATCAATTAAGCTGCAACTGCTGAGACGTGATGATTTTTGAGTTTCGGTTTTCGCTCAATCGATGAATCCTTTTCCGAAACAGCTTTTAGAGTCTCATATCTTCGCTCTAAGAATTCCATGATATATTTCAGAGTTTGTATTTCTTTTGGGGTTTTAGCTGTTTGCTCATATAATTTTAAACCGTCTTTGTCCAGTTTTCGGCAATTTATGCGTGCAATGAACGGCTCATCTTCTGCAACTTGTATATCTAATGCTCGAATAGCATTAAGGCACTCATTAGTTGTGTCTAGTAGTTGCCTGACACTTTCCGCATTGTCGCTGTTTATTTGGGGTTGATCTAAAATCCTATCCCTAAATAAACATGAACAGCTTCTCCTTTCAAACATTGTCGAAGACGCAAAATTTTTTTCCGAATTTGATATGCGCAAATTATCAGGCACCATATCTTGGAATAGGTTGTAAAATGTTGCCCATTCTTTGTAGTCCCCGAAACATTTTGGTATTTTTAATTTTTCGAGCTCCAAGCAATCCCATTGAATATTTGACTGGATTGTCGAATCTTTTCCGTTATCCGGATGCTTCGTTATGTGCAGTAATCCAAGTTTGTCGACTTAAACATCGGCTCCAACGTCTTCTAAAGTTGCTATTTCATTCGCATATAGCAATTGAAGCTCATCGACCCTTTTATCAATGAGGTCAGTTTTAGATTTTCCGACATTCGCAAAGTTTTCTTCTTTAAAATATTTTATAAGATTAGCAGTTCGTCTTTTTAAGCTGCTTAATTTAAACTCATTATTCTTGAAACCGAGTCCATCCGCAGTAGAATTAGTTGATTTATTTACGGCACTGTCTTCAAGCTCTGAATTTTGTTTCGTTATCTCCAACTCCACAAAATCGTCGTCAAGTGCTTTATTCAATGCCAACATAATCTCACCATATTTTTTAATCGTGCTTGCGTGCATACCGTTTGTGAAATAGTCATCTGAGCCCATCCTATCCGCCATTAGCTTAATGTGGTTAGCTTCTAGGTCTTTTTTTTATAATTTTTAAGACAATTTATAATTTCAGGACATGAGCTTTTCCGGACATCTTTCGTACTGATTCGGTTGTAAAGCTGCAAAATTTTTTACGGAAAATGAACACGACTGTACCTGGTACGAGTATTAACATTAAGCTTCTGATGAATCAGATACGGAATAATAATTATTGATTGTAACTTTGTTTAGTAATAAAATTTACGTCTTAATTTTAATTTAGGTCATTCAGGCCAGATTTTTTACAGACAACTCTATATCATTGATATATGATTTATTTATTCAACAAATAGGTGAAATAACCATTATCGATGTTCCTATTTACACTGCCGCTCATCATTCCCTAGCATTCTCGAATTTTATTGAATATTATCCAGATTATTTTAGCAAGAGCTCTAAAATGTTTATCTAATGCACTTTAAACAGTTTCCTTTCAAAAAAGGAAGATTGGATAGTGTAGGATTTATATTAATATGTTGCTCATCAGATTAGCGCCTCTTCGATATTTATTTAACTATTTTTTTTTTTTAAGAAAATCAATGAAACTTAATGACTTTAAATTAAAGTTTGTACATTTTTAAGCAAAATTAATAATCAGTGCACCCACCATTTTTAACAATTACTTCGAAGATTCGATTAGGAATTGAATCATAAAGTATTTAATATAATCCAATGAAATTTGAGACCAAGCGAGTTTAATGCCTTCGATCACCTCAGTCTTTGTATTATATTATATTTGTATTAACGTTGACTGTCTTGCGACATAGACGTGTTTTTAAATCGCTGCGTGCTTTGTATTGTTTTCAAAAAAATCAAGTGTATAAATTTTGTAAAAAAAAGAGACAGAGACTCATTACAAATTTTTCCACATATATATTTTGTGCAACAATTACAAAAACAAGTGAATTAAATCAAAATAAATGATGAGCAGCGCATCAACAAAAAAAAAACTCGGTTGCATCGAGAAATGCATATTTCTCGTTTGTTTCCCCGTGCAACAACGACAAAAATTCTTCAAACTTCAACATGTCTGTTGCAACAACTGTGCATACAGAAATTTCCTGCTCTTCCGCTCACCTGAACCCTGTACTCGGAGCGTTGAATATACAACGCCGACTACTCCACTCCCGTTACTTCCACCAACAGTAGCAACATCAACTACAATATCAACGCAAAGTGGCTACGTATACTGCTTCTACTGTAACAACAACAACGGTGTATTCCTCACTCAGCTCGATCGCGTCATCTCTTTCCTCATTGGCTACAGCTACTCCAATTACAATTATGCTAAAAAGTTATATATCAGATAGACACCTTTATGTAAAAGTCAAAGACACTTTCTCGTCAATCAGACAAATAAATGCTCGAATACCCCAAGGGAGTTTTAAGAACCCCTCTTATATGTTCTTTATACTCAAGATATACCACACCCGAATGAGCCCTCTTCAATAATTGCTACTTTTGCAGACGACACAATCCTGCTACCTGCTCATAACGATTTATCTTTAGCTTCTAGAAACCTTCAACGTATTCTTGATATGACAACTACTTGGTTTGAAAAATGGGCTATACAAATTAATGCAAGCAAGACCATCCAAGTTATATTTACAACAAAACGTGCTTTCGTACCCATCCTCCTTAAAATAAACAATGTTGAAATAACCATTGAAAAATCAGCAAAATATTTAGGAATACATTTAGACAGTAAATTGACTTGGAAACTACATATTGATAAAAAACGAAACCAAATAAAAGAGAAATGCCGACAATTGTACTGGCTTATGAAGAGGAAGTCTAACATATCGATATTCAACAGAATATTATTATATAAAAGCATTATCAAACCTATCTGGACTTACGGTCTCCAGATATGGGGCACATCAAAAACATCGAACATTGATATTATTCAACGGCAACAGTCAAAAATACTTCGACAAATTACAGGAGCTGATTGGTTAACATGCGCACATTAAAAGAGGAAATAGTAGCAGCAATGGCTCATTCCAACACAGAGTTAAACAATATACCCTTCCTGGAACTTACAACTAGAAGATGTCTTAAGAGGATACGACCAGTGGACTTACCAAACTTTTCTTAGTATTAATCTAGTCATTACTTTGTAAAATGAATGGTTGTGCAAGGGTATTTATGTTTCTATACCTACAGTGAACGTTACGGTATCTCGCGAAGAGTGTGGCAGCCGTAAGTATTAGCTGTTTGTAGTGGATGCATAAATTCCTGCTGTGCATATTCTAGTCTTAATATTATTATAATTTAAAGAAATTGTTCTTTTGTTAATTATTTCATCCCTTAAACATTATTTTAATGTGTACTAGGTGTCTTGTAGACAACGGTATAAAACAATGAGAAATAAAAAACAAAAAAAATATTGCCTTCCGGACTCATACACTTTTCTAGCCATCCATCCTCTATCTACGTTCGCTATTATATTTAAATCTGGTGAGTATGGGGGCCACATTAGGACATGCACTTTTTGGTTTTCAATCTTCGATTATACAGACCGGGCGCTATGGATTGGCGCTTTGTCGTGTTGGAAACGCCAATCCAGATTGTAAGAAATATTTTGGAAGTGGGGAAATGAAATTTTTAGAACGCTGTTGTGGCGTTCATTTTTGAGGATAAAAACAGCAACTCGCAGGTGCCGTAATAGGATATGGCTGCCCACACCATTACTTCTCCCACACGGCTGTGGAATCGATCCAATTGATGCTCCTCTTTACGGAGATCATGAAAATAGTAATTAAATCCGTTTGGCCCCTCTAAGTAAAATTTCTTTTCATCGGAAAAGACAACCCGTTTCCACTTCGAAAACCAAGTCATGTGCACCTTTGCAAAACTTAAGTGAAGTTCTTTTCTCAGCTTATTGAATATATGCAGCATTAACTACTCTTTTGACCGTGGCCAAACTAGCTGTAACACCAGCTTTTGCTTTTATTTTGGCGGCTGAGTCGTGCGAATATGTTCTCAGTATTATTCGCCTATCTGCAGAAGAAATCACCCGATAATTACCACCTTTAAAGTTTTTTCCATAGTTTCTTTATTGCGAAGAAAACTTGATATTGTCTTTCCATGCCTTCCTATTTTTTCTGAAATTTTATGGATAGGCCGGAATCAAAGTATGCTTCGATTTTTGATTTTTCTGTTGAAGATAAAATTGTTTTCTTTTCCTATATTGAATGCAAATTTGAAGCAAATTAGCACAACAAATTTGAGGACCGTAGGTGTCACATTAAACGAGATAACTAAAATCGCATTTATGTTACATTTTCTTGTATACTTTTTGTAAAATAATAAATAAAATATTAATATAAATCCTACATTATCCAATCTAAATTTTAAATTGTTTAAAGTGCATTAGATAAACTTTTTAGAGCTCTAGCTAAAATAGTCTGGATAATATTCAATAAAATTCGAGCATGCTAGGGGTGGCACTAATTTGATGAGCGGCAGTGTATGTTGTTTGTATATTCTATAGGCTTCATCCTTTTGGTTGGTAATAATTCTATTCGTCAAAAACATGGGTAAAATAATTAATTAAAAGTAATTTTTTAAATTTTTAATTAATCGTAGTCTGGTCGGGACTTTTTTAGACAACCCACTCCAACCCACTCGAGATATAGATAATATGTATTTCTAATATATTAATTTTGATATAAAATACTTTTCATCCATTAAACAGATGTGTGAAGGTCGTTCTACTGCAAAAGTAAGTATAGTCCAGTCAACTTAGTAAGTTCACCTCGGAATTTAAGATACCCAGCTAAAAACTCGAATAAACTTGTATTTTGACACACTAAACGTTGTCTCAAAACCCACATATGGTAGGGTGTCCGTGTCTATTAAATATCTAAGGTCAAATTTAGCAATATTGTAGAGGATTAAATTCCCTACAACTTTTGCCTGAAATATTTTTTTATACGTTGAATCGTTTTCGAGATAGAGGGCGGTGAGCGTTAGAGCATCATTTAAGGTTATCCGGTAGTCCCGGTCAAAAAAACGCCATATAAAGACAGGGTGGAATGGTTATCTTGAACACCTCACTAAAAATAACAAGAATTTTTCAACATATCAGGTAATGTTTCAGCCTTTTATTGATAATCCTGCCAGCAATGCAGACAAAATTTACACAACTTTACATTGTGCTTCGATATTGCCAAGCCACATGTTGTCACTCTCGGTACAATATATGCAACGAATTCTGTTGACAAGATGCTGAGTGGTCACGCTTATTCAAGAAGCATCAGAGGTAATACATTATTACGACATGCATTATCAATGATAGTTTTTGAAGATATGAAAATTGAAGATGGTATGTTAGATGCGTTAATACAGCAAATCATTTCCCAAGATGTTTGCTACGAAAATATAGAATATAGAATATAACTCTATAATTTTTCCTTAGAAATTTCTGAACAAACTAGAAAAGCTCGAGGTCCAACAGCACAGCTGTGGCTGCAATATTTCGAAATGGTTACTCTAGCATTTGATTTTAATCGCGCTGAAAGACTTACTCTTTTCAAAGAACATCTTGATGCAGTGCGCAAAATGCTGCCATATTTTCACGCCAGTGGTCACTTCTTATATGCAAAATCTGCCAACTTATATCTGCCAGATAAGCTCAAGTTGGAAGGAACTACGGATGAACAAACTTTTGAGAACTTCAAAAATGGATTCTTCATTGTGAAAACAACAGAAAAATTCAATTCAGGTACATAGACAGATATGGTGATTGAACAAAGTATCATGAAATCAATGAAAACAGAAGGAAGAGTATCTCGTGGTCGAAGTACGCAAGAAAGTGTTTTGTGTAAATGTGTAATGGCTATGTACACCACCAATACTATTGTGCCACTAATACTATATACGAGGAAATGGAGAAGTTCTGTAATATTGCCTTTGACTCGACAGAGCAAAACGTAAATTCCAGAGATTCAAGAGTAAAAAGGGACAAAAGTAAACTAGTTGAATGGTTTAAACATCATGATGTTTCTCTAAATACCACACAGTTAATATCGTCTCCTTCTGGAATGGTTGGAAATTATCAAATTAACTGTCACAGAGCTTACGAATTGGATTAGAGTCTATGAAGAAGGTCACTGGCTTACAATTTCATGAAATAAAATTTAAACGCTCTGAAAAAGTAATGCCGCTTTCAATTGTTAACAGATCTGTAAAAATTAATAATTGTAAAGTTTCAGTGGATCAATTATTACTCTTCCAAAGAATTACTGTCAGCAAGCAACTTGAAAGTAATCTTGAAGAATATCTTCAATATGAATTGAGTAAATATTCAACAGCACTATTTGATAATGATGGCATGAGAAAATCAACAAAATCGTCATTGTATGACAATATGACGCCAATCGATTTTGTTCTCAATGAAAATAATGTGAGGTTCATTATTGATAGCGGATTTCTTCTGCATCGCATTGTATGGAGTAAAGAAAATACTTTTTCTAATATTTTAGATAAATATGTAAAGTATTTACAAACACATTACAGTTCAAAAATTATTGTTGTATTTGACCGATATTCAGACTATAGTAGGAACATAAGAACCATGGAGCAGCTGAGAAGAACTGCTGCAATTTCAAAAACATATGAAGTTTGTTTCGACGAAACAATGGTTGTACCAATTACGCAAAAAAAAATCTTAGTCAAATCGAAATAACAAAGCAATGAAAGACGGAACCTTTCACCCCGAAATCATGGAAAACCTAGAGACACAAATGTAGTTGAAAACAATAAAGAAGCAGGACTTTGATATACTCCAGCGGTCGGAAGACGACGGAAAGATAAGTTAAGATACGTAAGCAGAATAATTAATAATTATTATGTTATAGTTAATAAAAATTAGAAATGTTTAATTATTATGTATTTATGAATAAATATTAAACTTTATATGGCGTTTTTTGACCGGGACTACAGGATAACCTTAAATGATGCTCTAACGCTCACCTCGCCCTCTATCTCGAAAACGATTCAACGTATAAAAAATATTTTTGATGTAGGGAATTTAATCCTCTACAATATTGCTAATATATAATAATAGCAAAAAAACCCATAAGAAAACGAGACATTTGCAAAAAATGTGAAAAATCGATTTTTGTGACCTTTGACCTTAGATTTTTAATAGACGCGGACACCCTACCATATGTAGGTTTTGAGACAACGTTTAGGATGTCAAAATACAAGTTTGACTAATTTGACTGGACTAAGTAAGTTAGAACCATAACTGGCTTCGAATGTTACGTACGCAACTCCACCTTGCATAAAGATTTTAATATAATGATATAATAATATAATAATAGAGGAGCAAATCTGTTTCTTCTTTAGTAGATACAACGATGGACTGATATCTGATGTTAATCGCCTCACCACCAACAAACCAGTGAGAAGGCTAAAACGAAGGCAGTTCAGACACCTGTTGCAATGAATTTGAATTTAACAATTATTTAAAAATTTTGTAACTTGAGTACATTTTAATCACTGCTTTTAAAACTTTAATTTTCTTAGACAACTGAGAAAAAACAAGCACAGATTATAGATTTTTATATATTTTACTACATTTATCAAAAGCGTTCGAATAGTAAATGACCAGCAAATAAATATGTTCTTGGAAACCCAACCATGGCTTAGTAAAAAACAATCTGGGTTCTGAAAAAATCGTAGTTGTGCTTCACTGGCTATAAATATTGCTGAGAAAACTCGCAAGAAAATTGACAAAAATAATGTAACTTTTGGATTTTTTTTTGGTCACCATAATTACAATTGAACAGATTGAAGAGTTTGAAAATATTAAATGATAAGATTATTTATTATAGTTATACCATAGAGACCAAAATATATCATGGCAGGCATAGTTTGATGTTCAAAATGCGAGAGGGAACAACAAAGATTGCAGCAATTAAAGAGAATCAACTTCTCAACAAAGAATCTTCTGAAGAAAAATTAAAGAGAGCATTGACCGTCGAGCAGACAGAGTTGGAAGATCTATAAGTTTCAATCGATCAATATATGGACGGGGTTGCATATCAGAAGCTCAATTGACGATTCTGAGAGCAAATAGCAGAAACTGTTTTTGAACAGACTCAATTCGATCTTGGTGCCTTAAATTATTCTAAGATCGGACGAAAAAGTGAAGTGTACAGAAGTATAAGGGTAATTAAAATCTTATAACCAACGCTTTATAAAAACAAGAACGCATTTTGATTTATTATCTATGGTTTTAATGTGATTAATGTAGATCAATTTAGGTTCATTAATACAAATTTCTCGACTATGAATATTTAAAAAATAGGTTATAATAAAAAATATTTTTTCTTTGATGGAAGGTCATGCATTAACATTTAGACATCTTTAAGTTAAGATAGTTTGCAAAGCACCAAGAGTTTAACGATTTTAAATCTGGTCAGAATACAACAATCATAATTTGAGTCATCAGCATACATTAATGTATGAACATGATTTATTGCTAAGGGAAGATCATTTATAAATAATATGATGATATGTAACACTAGAAAATAAATTGTTTTTTTAAATGGACCTACTTATAACACTTATGTATGTGCGTATACACTATTTCCACATTTAAATTAATCCAAATAAATCAAAGTAATTACATCAACTATTTTTTTTAAATTATATGTTACTGTTTTGACACTGACCACCTACATACAAAGGTTAATCCATTAAGGTTTGACATTAACTTTCAATAATAAAAGTTAATATTTTTAGTCCAGCAGCATAGTGTCAAATAAGAATACTAGAACTCTTTTTATCGAATCTTTTTAAAGTGCTATGAAGACTCTCTAGTGACGGTATTCGTTTCTGATCCCAAATTCGATATGTAAATAAATATGCTTATGAAAGTCGACCATCTACTTTGTGGTTCTGTACGGCAAACTTTTTTAATATAGCTTAAATTAGTAATTATATCCAAAAAATATTGTTTATCCAAAAACTAATTTTGATATTAAA
The DNA here is from genome assembly GCA_035044805.1 of Leucophenga maculata. NCBI lineage: Eukaryota > Metazoa > Arthropoda > Insecta > Diptera > Drosophilidae > Leucophenga > Leucophenga maculata. Next base: position 32,651 of record JAWNNP010001401.1, on the reverse strand, counting down.
AATGAATTGTAAATTATTTTTAGTTTCTAGTTGTATCTCGGATATTGTGTTTGTATTGGTAATAAAACCGATTTTCAAACTAATATTATAGACAAATAGACATACATGGCTAGATCGACTCATCTTGGCGATGTGATCGGGTATAGAGATATACATTTTGCGGTATATGTAGCTTCCTTTAAAGCGTTATAGATACTTTGATGTTTTCACTCATTGTTTGAAAAATATAACAATTAATATTCTCTGTCTAATTCATATACATATTATTGAGCTAGCACTTTTTTTTCGAACTTACAAAAACATATACATATGTATTTTAGTGGAACAGTATGGTTCTATACAGCAATACAAATAATTTAAATATGTATATAAATACATACGTCACTTTTATATTAGACAAATAAATCACATAATCGAAATACCTGCTATCCTCAAATACTACATACATAACTTAGCTAGAGTCCGTTTAACTTACTTTGGATTACACGAATTAGGCAAGGTTGCTATCATCGCTACGACAACAGAGCACATAGCTAATATAGCTGATATGAAGAGAAAAAAACTAAACTTCCGGATTAACGGCCAATTCCAGGAAACAAATGTCGGTGCGTCTTTTGAATGACTGAGGTTACCATTTAGACAATGATTATTAATTTCCTACAACGAAATAAAATTGGACAACTGAGGTAATTTAGCTCCATATGTATAAAAAAATTTGTTTACCTGATTAGCGTTATTATTGTTTTGCAGATGCTGGTAGTTGCGCTTAATGAAACGATTTGTAGATACCGACTCCACGTTGTCGATGCCAAGCCCTATACCGGTACTGCTACCCGACGAAGAGCTTGTGTCAGCCTTATAATTGCAGTCGGTGTTTATTAAATTTGCTGAGATGCTCAAATCGTCGCGGCCGTTTGGTGTGAGGGGATGCGCAAGAGTTAGTGGCAAGGAATTTTTACTGTTCAACAGCAACGGACAAATCGAAGCCTCTTCATCTGGTAAAAAAGTTGAAACTGAAGATGATTCATTCAACGTATTCGGCAGCTCGACATCAAGCAATGCCGGATCTGTCGATATATTCATTGTATAAACACAATTAATAATGTGTAATATGTTTTTTATATATGCATATATTATTGTATGTATATATGTACGATATACATATGTGTATATATCCACTTAATTTTTATAAATTAGGTTTATTTTTGTTTTAATGAAAATCGAGTACACGCCACGCTATCCACCCAACTACGACAGATTGACCAAATGCTTTATAAATATGCCTGCTAAAGGAAGAGAACACTTTACGAAAGCTTAGAGTATGTCAATGTCATTAGATTTCACCTCAGAGAATGAGAGAGAGAGAAATTGTCGAGCTATTTTTAAAAGAAGCTTTTGTTGACAGCAAATATATACATACATACTTGGTGAAATAACTATCAGCTCTCATAAATGTAGTCATATTTTATTCAATATACATGTATGCGACTTTCGTGAAGCACAAAAAATACGAAAGAACGGCACAAAACATGAACTATGTATTTACTATATACCTTTCACTCTCACCTCTCTCGCGTTCTTGTGCTGTCAGGAATTTATGTACCTCAGTGAGAAGATATCTCGCACTCAGTAGTTATTTCACCATGTACATATATACATTCTACCCTATTTATATATGCACAACATAGCATATAAATAATTCTGTTTTTTAAATGTGCTATTATATATGTATGTTTATGAGTTCTTACTCCAACGAAAAGCTTATGCATATATGTTTGTGTACACGCATATATAGGTATTTATATACATATGTACTTATGTTTCTCCATTCATTTATACATATGTAGGCTGCAAGAATAGAATGCATAAATACACAAAAACCGGATTTAAGAACATAAATTATTTTGTGTATATTTTATTGATTGTCTGATGACTCCTTTAATAATAAAAAAAATTTCTTTACTCAAGTCTTGAAGAAATTTCTATGCAGCGTTGCCACATAGAAAACATGAGTGGTGAATTTTTCTGCAAGCACTCAAGCAGGGTATACTTAACAAGGTAGGAGCGCGCTACTAGTCGTTCTCTTTTCTGGTCACTTAAGTTTTAGTTCGCTTGCGATAGTCAGAGAGAAGAGTCGTTTACACGATTGATTTGTCCTGCGTTTTCATACACGTTCGTTTGATTGTTTTCAACTACATGGCTTTGTTGGCTTCTCTCTCTCCCTAAATTTAAGTGACCGAGGGAACACTTTCGCTCCTACCTTGTTAAGAATACCCTGCGCTCAAGTACAGAAAAATTTTTGTATGTTTAGTACTTCACCACAGTCAAGTTTGTTTACATTTTTCTAGTCGGCTGGAGTTCTCATATACAATAGCTCACAAATTATTTCAAGACAATTAAAAAAAATAGCTGTGAAGAAAGGAAACAAAACTGATTTTTTTTCTTGCATACTTGTGGGTATCTGAAGAAAATTCTGCCCAGCATTGACAGTGAAGCAATGAAGTGGTGCATTGTTCTGCTAACACTCAAGTACAGAAACAACAAAATAAAGTTAACTTAGGTTTAACCAAATTCAACCAATTCACTGAGACAAACCGATATTGCTAGATTGATTAGTCTTGTATTGCTGATTAAGAATATATATATTTTATGCGATCGCCGACGCTACTTTTTGGATACCCCAAACTTCTTACCAATATGTAAAAAGTATAAAAATTTTCATGTTTTCGTACTTTGTTTACCGGGTGTAAAAGCTAGGCCTAACAGATTTACAATAAATGACTTCGCTACTGTTGTATTTGTATTGTATTAGCGTAACAGGTTTACGATTCGAACACAAAAAAACCTCTTTTTGTTTTGTTCGTGTTTTTGTTGTTGTTTTTATTATTTATTCATTTATTTATTTTTTATATTTAATCCCCCTCTTTGTCTTACTTTCGTAAAGGGTAGGTTAGGAATGCATAAGTAAAGCATTGTTCTGACGGTAGAATTTATTCGACACTCTTATCACAATCCATTGAAAATAGTTTCAAATATGCTAAATTTTAGCTAAATGTGACAGCAAACTCAGCGAAAATAGTTAATAGATTACCTAAAAATAAAAAAACATTCATTTTAAAAAAAATATATACAACATTTTTCCTACTTGTTTACGAGTCCAGTTTTGCCATGACGAGTCTTGTAAGGCAATCCCATTTGCATGACATCCGTTGTCTTACATATCTCCATTCGCGGTCGTAAAGTTTAGGTCACTAAATAAAATTAACAATCCAACCTTAAGTTATAAATAATACATAAATGATTTCGTTCATTTCTTCATTTTTATCCTTTTAGTGAAAAAATAAAAAAGAAGATATACATGCATGCCACAGAGAACACATGTATTTTGACTTCAATTGATTTGCTTAATCGCTAAGGAATTTATACCATAGAACTTCGAGTGATTATAATTTTGACAACATAGGGACACACCTCGTAAAATTAATTGTACATAATGTTTGCTCTGTATTATATATATTATATTTTATATATTATGTATTATATATAATATATATACATATTATATTTTTTTAGTGGCAAAATGCAAATTTCCTATCGAAATTTAGTTAAATTGAAATTTATTGTAATATATCAATTTATTTTTATATGAAATTTTTGTGTGTTTCCCTTGCTGTACTTAATTTTTTGAAACACGCATTTTGGCAGATAGAGTTGGACGAAGACAGTAGAAAGTATACTGCTTTCACTGTACCCGGACGTCCGCTATATCAATTTCGAGTCATGCCATTCGGGCTATGCAATGCTGCTCAAAGATTATGCAGAGTGATGGACAAAATAATTCCACAACATTTAAAAAACAATGTATTTGTTTACCTAGACGATTTATTGGTAATATCTCGGGATTTCAAAGCACATTGTGATCTGCTCAGTGAAGTGGCCGAATGCCTTAGAAAAGCTAATCTTACCATTGGATTACAAAAATCGAAATTCTGTTTTAAACAGCTGAAATATTTAGGTTTTATTATAGGGTGGTGGTCGTTAGCTTTACAAGCATATGATTTCACAATAGATCACCGGAAAGGCAGTGAAAATGTGGTGGCAGACATGCTGTCGCGTACGGAAAATGGACAGCAGATTGAGGAAATTGACTTTCTAGATTTCGAAACCACAGAATTTGAGTCAGAAGAGTATCTCGAAAAAATCCAAATGGTGAATGATAATCTTGATAAATTTTCGGATCTACAGGTAAGGGACGGGTTGTTGTTCAAACGAACAGTGTTTACTCGGAATCAACTGGTGGAATTCAGCTGGAAATTGTGGGTTCCTGAAATGCTGACTGGTGAGTTAATTCGAAAAGCTCATGAAGGCGATGAAGCGATTCACTGGGGCATTCTAAAAACTTTAGCCCGTCTTAAACAATTTTATTATTGGCCCAGAATGGTTACGCAGGTACAATACTATGTGCAGCGATGTGATGGCTGTAAAGAATGCAAGCCAATTAACCAAATATCAAAAACAAAAATGAGGGCTAAGGTAGTTACATGTCGGCCAATGCAAAAAATCTATTTAGATTTTCTTGGAAGGTATCCCCGGTCAAAAAAGAGGCATGCTTACCAGTTTTTTGTGGTAGATCACTTTACGAAATTCGTATGGCTCTGGGCTATGAAGAGGGCAACAACGGCCAACGTCATACAATTCTTGGAAGCTGAGATATTTTCTCAATTTGGTGTTCCGGAGGTGATCTATACCGACAACGGGCGTCAGTTCACTAGGAAAGAGTTTGAACTATTTACTCGACAATGTCATATCGAACAAATTTGGATTGCAAACTACGCACCTCAAGCAAACGCGTCAGAGCGCGTAAATCAAACAATATTGGCAGCGATACGCACATATATTGGTGATGATCAGCAGGCCTGGGACACACAGATTTATAGCATTCAGTTCACATACCGTATTTTGCAATGTTTGGCCAACATATATACACGAGTGGCCAGAAAGATAAATGCGCTAGAGGAGTCTGAATTAAAAGAGTTAGATAGAGCTGATTTATTTCAATTGTCTCGGAGTAAAATTAAAGAGAACTTACATGCTGCATATGATCGAGGGGCTCGCATTTACAACCGCCATGCGCGTGAAGTGAAGTTTAGAGTCGGGCGGAAGGTTTTCAAACGCTATTTCGTCCTGAGTGACTTTAACAAAAACATTAATGCCAAGTTTTCACGCAAATACAAAAAATGTCGTGTGGCCAGAGTACTGGGGGAATAGTTTGTACGAGCTAGAGACTCTTTCTGGTTCTCCTTTGAGTGTCTTCCATGTAAAAGACCTTAAACAGTAGACAGAACTTAATGCATGTTTTGTCGGTAGAGTATGAGCCTGTAATCTCAGGGTGTGGGTGTAACCTACGATGGACAGGATTGGTATGTGAGCGTCCGGCTGCAACAAAATAGCACTTGAATTATAACTAAAGAAACGCTTTTTACACTACGGTTTTAATGTGGAAATGAAAAACCACGTTTGCTTCTCTAATTGAAAGTAAACAAAGCATGCACTCCATATGGGCAGGTAACTCGTGACCGAACTCTGCCTGATACAAAATCAGGTGAGAGCGATCATGGTGAGAACGATAATTTGTCTTAACGCGCGAGTTGCGGAGCGAAGTGGTTAAGGTGCTGCTGAGAGAGTGGGCATGGTGTTTTGTCTTTTAAAATGTGGTAGGAATTGCTGAGAGCCTATTACTCTAAGCTGAGGTTCCTAACGTTTTAATATGCATCCTGCGTAAGTAGCAAATTACAATATGCAATTAGGCCGAGGTTATTGACCCTAATATGGCGTGAGGTTGAGGACTGGTCAAGGACTTACGGTGAATTGCCCAAAAGCGGGAAAATTCTTGGAAATGGGATGATTGTTGTTGCCTGATTCGTTTTATACCATTAGGAAGAGAACGCTTATCTGTGTGTGCCCGAAATTTAATTATGAACAGTCTGGTAAATCCTTTGCCGAGGCACAATGTGGTGGAATATTGTGTGTGGTTTTCGGAATAATATTAATATTGTTAATAATAATTAGTGAAAAAATCTGTAAATTGTTTCATCATTTAATGGCACAACGTCAACGGCATATTGAGGCGGGTTTTTTTTATTTAAGTTACGCAAAAAGGGAAAAATTATAAAGAAAGGCGAGATAAAACCGTGAGTAGAAAATTTCTTAAAAAAACATATAATACGAGTAATATTTAAAATTAAAATAAATAATGTGCACCGTCCTAGTGTGGCAACTAATGCGGCGAATTAGTTTTGTGAATTAATTGGAGGATAACGCACAATCGCAGCTAGCCCACGAGGGCCACAGGTTTTTATAAAATGAATTTAAAAGAATTTTTAATTTACAAAAATGAAAAAACTATAAAGTACCCAAAAGTCCTGATACTACGACAAAAAAAGGACAAAAACACTATCAAAAGTTTGGAGGCCTACAAAAAAGGAAAAAAAGGGGATGAATTACCCTTAGTTAGAAAGTATTTATAAAAAAAAAGATAATGTAAAAGAGCCATTTAGAGCGTTGAATGCTCTTTAGTAATTTCCATTTCCGATTTATTTTTCTGTCTTATACTTTAATAAGTGTAAAAGTCCCAATATATCTATTTTATAGCGATACATAATTTTAGTTTAAGATAGCTTTAAGTATTTGTTACTATTCGTATCGTATATTTATAGTTTTTTTTTTGGTTGCTTGTTGTGTTGTAAAGGGGAAAAAAAAAGAAAAGAAAGTATAAGAAGGAGAATTTAAAAATCAACAACACCGCCAAGCGAGTTTGATTAGGCCAACTAACCCAGTAGAGCGCTCTGACAGGAATTGTAGGCTTAATTAAATATGCATGAAAGGGTCTAATAAACAAATAATTTTTTATGTGTTTCCCTTGCTATACTTAATTTTTTGTTTTATTTTCCTCTAAGGTTCGAAACATTTTTTAAGTTAATGGTCGTTGAAAATATATTTAGTTTTAATTCCATTTGCGTGGTTTATTTTTTTTTCGTATTTTTTAGTGCGAATATCCCGTTTTAGCAGATACGCTAAAACGGTCATATTTCATAATGCTCAGGAAGTGATGTTTAAAATGTGTTAAAGTTTTTTTTTCAGGTGGGCGATTCCCGGTAACTCTGCCACAGTAAGTGGAACGTGAAATCCAAGAATAAGGAATCTGTTTGACAGAAAGCAGGATTCAAGGTAGGGTGGGGCGCACGGGGATTATCCCACCTGATCGCCATCAAATGTCATAGCCGCAATTGTCCGTCCGTTTTGTGTTTCCTCCAGGCAATACTGATCGTTTTATTTTGAAAACGTATCAGAGTATTGTAGTGATGGGGGAGTTAATTGTACCATGATTAGTATGTTTGTCTGTGAATCAATTTTTTTTTTTAGCAACTGCATAGTTGCGTTTGGCGGTCGAACCCGGCTGAGAAAAGCAAAGCTAAAATTAGCCGCAGCCAGACTCAAACAAGTTTCACGACGGGACCACAGTTTTTATAAAACTGTGAGAAGCAGGAAGCAACCAATATTATATATATTAATTATATTTAGCATTGTACTTTGATAAATAAATGGAAACACAAAGTTGTTAATTTCATCGGCGGGCTCGGTTTAGTCAGTCGATTCGACATCTCATTCATGAAACAGGAAATTCAAAACGTTAAATAAATGTTTAAAATTTGTGTGCAGATTCCCGCGCTACCATAGAGGTACTGCACACAGCGCTTTAACCAAGTAATTTTTAATGGCTGGTTAGCCCCAGTAAGCCTATTCACACCATTATATCACAGGTTGATTGCAATTTTGCAAGACTTTTTAGTGCTATGCGTTTCACTATCTAATATGCTAATACGATATATATGCATACTGTTACATCTGTTTTGTTGCGGCAACCACGAGTACGCAACATAAACAAACCATCTACTCCCAAAAAACAAAAGGGCAGTAATGCGTGAGAAGCGCTGCCTGATACAAAATCAGGTGAGAGCGATCGCAATGAGAGTAGTGATTTGTTAAGACGCGGAAGGCGAGGAGTTTAAGTGCCGTGAATAACATTGCTACAGAGAAAGTGGTCATGGAGTTTATGCCTATGGGAAATGTAGTAAGGATTGCTGCGGGCCTGATACTCAGAGCATACCGTCCTACATAAGTAAATGTGTATATAGACGCATATATAGGGCATTTTTTATGCTCAGGTTATCGACCCTAAGATGGCATGTTTTCGAGGTCAAAGAAAGGACTTGCGGTACATTGCCCAAAAGCGGGAAATTTTTTTGGAAATCAGGATTGTAGTTGTTGCCTCATTCTGCTCGTTGTTGGGAAGGTAACGTTTGCCTGTAGCTGACAAACAATTTATTTTAGTACAGTTTAAAATTTCCTTCGCCGAAGTAACACGTTCTCTGATTTTATATAGAGCGTGTTTATACATAAAGTGTTTTAACAATAGTGCGTTTTATGAATTCGTGAGTGGAATAATTAAAAAAACAATATACATATGTATATAGAAATCAGCAAGTGTATACAATTTTAAATTTTTCAGTGCTTAGCGACATCGGCAGCGCCAATTAAAATTTAGTGACGAGTTTTTTTTCTCATTTTGCGTAAAAAGGAAATCAAATAAACCGTGAGTAGTATAAATCTATATCTATGAAAACGGTGAAATAGGTTAATTAGCGTATCACTTCCATAGTGTGGCCCCCCATGTTAATGTGGCAACTTTATCAGCGAAGCAACCGCTTAAGTTTGTAGGAAGACGTACGTCCGCCCAAAATTCAGATCCGGTAGTCAGCTAGCCCATGAGGGCCACGAGTTTAAACGAATGCGAGAATGAAAACGTCTATTTAAAATAGAACAAAAAAAGTTAATCCAAATACAATTGGCAAAAAAATAAGCTGACTTTCCGCCTGGAACGACCGTGTGAACGTGAACGGCTACGTGAATATATTCATGACGTGCTAAATCTTGATGCCACGACGAAAGGAGGGAAATTATCTTTTCGTTCCTTTCGTCGTTGCATCAAGATTTAGGATAGATTTTTTTTTAATTAATTTTGGTTTGGAAATCACACTATTTCCTTTTAAGAAAAATTCAATCAACGTTTATAAAAACCTGTGGCCTTAATATTACTTCTGTTTCATGTTTATATGACTCAAGAAAAAAATCATCAAAAAAAGAAATAAAAATCGTTAAAGAAAAAAAAAATAATCAGTGGTAATCGAAGTGGAAATTACTAAATTTATTAATAATTTATGTTATTAGTTTATAAGACTATTTCAATATTTCCTAATTTTAGTTTAAGATAAATTTAAGTATCGATAGTCATTTTTTTTGTTGTTTATAGACTTATCTAGTAGAGCGCTCTGACAGGAGATTTTTCTCTTTGTTTGATATTGCCAACACATTAGTTTTTTTTCTCTTCTCAGTAAAGGAAGGCTTGTTAATTCCTGGTAATTGTTCTTTTTAAATATATATATTAGGGAGCATCGATTTGTATGGGCCCAAAAAAAAATTAAAAATGGCACCCAATGTTTGTAAACTATAGTCAATTCTAAGATATGTTCACCATGAAACCATAGTTCTAAAATCAATTCCTGGTCCGCGCTTTTTGAGTTGAAAATTTATTATTTTTAAATTTTATTTTATTACAATATCTTTAGTGTTTTTAGTCCGATCCTGACAAAATTGGTATCAAAACTATTGTTAGGACCAGAACTTTTTAAAATACTATAGAATCACAGGACTTATTGTCGTTAAAACATAATTTTCGTCCTTGCAAGACCAATTTTATGAATCGCTTCTGTGTAGATAGATAAAAAAAATCATTAAAATCAACGCTATTTATTGACAAGAGGACTTTTTATTATCCTTGAAACATTTATTTTTTAAGAAATGTTCAAAATAAGGATGTGGAATTTAAAAACACTTTTTTATTATGAACAACATATGTTTTCTTAACATGTTCTAATTAAGTCTTTTTTGCTGTCAATTCTCATAACATCCTCTCGAGACTTTTTTTTACGTCTTATGAAAATTTAGTTAGCAGTTGAACACATCGTTCAGTACCTTGAATATGGGAAGGAATGTACTTTATCAAATGTTCGTACGGAATTTTAGCTGTAAATGGGGGTTCGGATAAAATATTGTCATCATCTAGGTTTACCAAGTTATAATATTCCGTACAATCAAAATTTATAGCATGTTTTTTATAAGCTCTTAATTTTGTTGGGTCATACAGCTTCTCACGATAACGCAGAATTTTTTTTTATGGCTCTCTCACGGCTAGTTTTTCTATCATCAAAAAATATTGTCAATAAAACACTTCCCGGATGAGCAAAATATGAATTGTTGCTGACAACAGTAAAAACAATTTCCCGAAGATGTGTTGGTAAATATTTTATCGTCCTTATAAATTTGTAAATAAGTGAACTTCCATATGCAACAGAGCTGTAGAACTTTACATTGAAGTTGCCAAAGTTTCAAAATTTTTTGACGGTGAATTTGTCGTCACGTAAATTCGTAAAAGACGGCTTGCTTTAGTTACCCATCGTGAGTGACAAACTTTTCCTGGTTTCAAACTGGCCAAATCTTCTGAGCAGAAACCATATGAAATTGCTTTTGCGTTTGTTGAAAGAGCTTGCTCGACTTCAGGTTGTAATGTTATTAATCAGTTCTGGTGTTGACATATTTTTTTCTATGCGGATATCCCGTTTTGGCAATCCCGCTAAAGCGGCTATATTTTAATTATGCATAGAGCGTAAAATTGATCATGTGGTGAAGCTGAATTTGTCGGGTGGGCAATATTCAGTAACTCTGCCATCCCAAGTGGAGCGCTAAGTAAATGGAAATTAGGGAATTCTGTTGAATATACAACATGGTTCAAAGTAGGGTGGGGCGCACGGGGATTATTCCACCTGATCCCCAACAAATGTCATGGTCTCAATTGTCCGTCCGTGTTGTGTTTGCCGCAGCCAATACCGATTGTTTAATATTGTAAACGAAACGGAATATTGTATTGAAGGGGGAATTTAATCGTATTGTGATTAGTGTGTGTTGTAAAATATCTTGAAATTTTTTTGTAGCAACTGCGTAGTGGCGATTGGCGGTCGAACCCGCCTGAGAGGCCCTGAGCAAAACCCGCAGCCAGACGCGCACAGGTTTCACATTAGGGGCACAGTTTTGCTTAATTGTGAAAAGCAGGATGCAACAATACATACCACTATTATAACACATATGTAAACCCAATCGTGGCAATTACGATATTTCCCACGAGTCTCTATCTACCTTGGAAACAATTAGCAAAATCATTAGGTACTAAATATATATATCAGATTGGATATTAAGGATTTGTTGGAGCCAATGTATGGTCAGATAGGGTTGAACTAGCTAGGGTCTAGTTAACTGCCACCAGCCCAATGTCCATATTTGTTACTGAAAATTTAATAATTAAAGTGCGAATTTTTACAAAATAAATATTGTTTTACTTACAGTTTTATATTTCATGAAAATATGATGAAATAATAATAATTTAGTGTTGCCGAACTGCAAATATATTATACCGAAGATAAATCTAATCTCTCTCCAGATAGCTTGTTTGTTGGCGCCAATGAATGGTCGGAGAGGGCTAAACTAGCATTAGTCTGAATAAAATCTGACGTTAGTTTCTATAACTATAACAGGAGCAATGCGAAAGTGCTTTTAAATGTAATGCCGCTGCATCTGACATTTTTGTTTAATAATCTACAGTAATTAGGGGTCCTAGGACTCATCGACAAATAATTTCCACTAGTTCAGTATAACAAAAATATTTTAATAATACTAAGAAAATTATATGATATTACGAAAATATGTAGTAATATACATTTTTTGACGACGTTTTCAAAAGTTGGATATGCCCTTGATTACTACTATACCCTAGGTATAAAGAATATCGTCATCAGAAAATTTAAAGAAAGGATCTTCACTAAAGAAAAATGGAGTAGTTCATAGATAGCTCTAAAAAAACTTGGATTTGGCGCAAGGGGTTTTTAAATCTCATATTAACAAATTTTAAATGCTAGAAAATCAGAAACTATCTTTCAGGTAAAATCTATGCTATAGAAAAATTAGCTAATTTAACCTAAATAGAGTGTACAATAACCTATAATATCACATGTGGTTCGGTTTAAACTGGTTCTGGGATGCATATGTAAATTAAAAAAACCTAGAAAGATTTAATAAGATAACTTTATTTTGGCTACCCTTTCAAGCTTGATTGATTGTTAAAAGTTTGTAATACGGCACCAAATAATGTGAAACTGCCGTCTGTACAAAATCTTTTTCCTACATTTTATTTATTTATTTTCTGTACAGAAGATCTCCAAATGTTCCCAAAGATAGACTTTAAGAGGTTAAGTGGTTTAGATTGTGTTTCAATTGTTTGTGCAGCTTCCATGGAGCGATGGATGGTACTCATAAGTTGAGTTGTGCGACTTGTAGGAAGCTGCATCACACTTTGTTGAGCAGGAAGAGTGTGGCCACTGTTAATAATCCCTCGACTTCAGCAGCGGCTTTAGTTTCTTCAACCCACATTCAATCTTGCTTTTCTGCCAATAGTCGAAATGTGTTCTTGGGAACGGCTATTGTTGACATTGAGCATAATGGCCAGTTATTTACCGCTAGGTGTTTTCTGGACTCAAGTCCAGAGTGTACATTTATTTCGTACAAGTTGTGTAAAAGGATTGCGCAAGTGGTAAATGCCAAAGTCACTGGGTGATATAATAAAGTTTCAGCTAAAATAAATTGTGCTCATTCAAACAGAATTGGGTCATGAGAAATATTTTAGGTGTGTTGTCACCGGTCCACTGAACAGTGAGCGTCCGTGCGACCCCCCAAACGGGTTTCGTTTCAATAAAGTAGACCTGGACAAACAAATGAAAAAGTTTTGGGAGTGTGAGGAAGTAGCAGTGGCCAGGACTACTACGGAGGAGGATAATGAATGTGATGAAGTTTACCAAAAAACGACTTACAGAAATGAAGATGGACGATGTGTGGTTGACCTTCCGTTTAAAGATACCGTGGCTCTGGGTGGAGATTTGTATAAAGCAGTTATATATGAGTACCTTGAACTAGAACACATGCGTCATAATTCTAGACCAACTGGTGATGAATCGATGTGGCATTATTGGTACCACATCATGATTGCATTTCGCCCAAAGTCCGACTGGTTTTTAATGTGTTGTGTCCAACCTCCACAGGATTGATTTTGAACGTCATTTTATATAAAGGCCCAGTTTTGCTGTCTGATCTGACCGTGTTGATTTTAAAGTGGACATTTTTTATATATGAATTTAACGGTGACATAAAGATGTATAGGCAGATCTTGGTGAACCCAATACATTCATTCTTTCAAAGGATTCTCTATCGGGCCACCAAGGATCAAGAAGTGAGCGATTTTGAGTTGAAAACAGTAACGTTTGGTATTTACTGTGCCCCATATTTGGCTATTAAAACTGTTGACAGTTCGATGGCGCTTTAGTTGGCGCTCATGACATTGAGTCTGCTATAAAAATTAGGGAAGAACTCTCAACTGTATTAAATTCAGCTGGGTTTCCATTTCGAAAGTGGACAGCGAATTGCAAGGATGTTCTTACAGGGGTACCCACAGACCATTTCATAAGACATTCTTAGATAAACAAGAAGATGCAGTAGGCAAGAGGTTAGGGATCCGGTGGAATGCAATGGTAGATGAGATTTATTTCACTACCAAACCGCACGTGATTAGCTTTCTACCATTGTGTAGTAATTCGATCTAGCAGGCCGGATTGCACCAGTGGTAGTGGCTGCAAAAATCTTGATGCAGAGAATTTGGATAGCAAAATTAGACTGGGATGATGAGCTTACGGGCCAGTGTCTTCAAACTTGGAATAAGTTTTCAGCGAATGATCCATCCATAAATATATTATAGTGCCTAGATTTATTTTCCTACAGGGAAAATAAAGTTCAGGGGCTTTTCTGACGCATTAGAAATAGCATATGCTGATTGGAATATTAATAGATAATAATTTTACCACGCTTCTGATTTCTCCCAAGACCAAAGTGGCACTTATTAAGACCATTTCTTTGCCTAGGTTACAGTTATGTGCTGCAGTGTTGCTAGCAAATATGGTCCATTATACCTTTGGTGTGCTTCTACTATTGTTTTGGCGTGGTTTGGAAAACTTTTGTAGCGGATCGCATAACTAAAGTTGAGACAAAGGTTGGTTTCTCTAATTGGGCTCATGTAAAGTCCAACGAAAATCCTGCCGATTTTGGAAGTCGAGGTGTTAGTCCTCAGGATCTGTCCGACTCAAAACTGTGGTGGCATGGACCTTCCTGACGAAGCCTAAAGTTCAGGGGCCATCTTTGCAGTCTGGATATGAGACAAGCCTGGAAAGTAGAGAGTTGAAATTTAATTTCAGCTATTTTAAAGTCTTCAAAGACATATTGGATTTGAATTGAATTTTCATCGCTTTCTAGTGCTTTGAAAGCTATTGCGTAAATTTATTGGTTCTATTTTCGAATTTTGGGGAAAATTAGTTTTTCATCACTGCGTCTAACTCACGGGGAGATAGTATTTGTTAAGTGGCGACCAGTTGTTGTATGCCAAAAGCAATACTTTCCAGAAGACTACCGAGATTGTTTAGAGAACAGTGAGGTACAAGCTAAGAGTACACTAAACCCTTTCATGAATAAGGACAAAGTGTTGCGCTGCAACGGTAGACTTGTGTCTTCTACGTCTCTTACAGTAAAGGAAAGATATCCAATAATGTTACCATATAAAAGTAGATTTACTTGATTATTGACGGAATTTAACCATAGTGTCTTCTGTCATGGAGGAAATTCACTCCTATTGCGATTTGTGCAATCAGAATATTGGATAGTAGAGGCCAAGGTTCTGATAAAATCGACCATCAACAGATGCAAAGGGTGCACTGTTTGGAAAAAAAGAAATGTTTTGCAGATAATGGCTGCACTGTTTCCAAATCGTTGCACATTTTCAAGACCCTTTTCAGTCACTAGTGTGGATTTTACCGGCCATTTCGAAATTATTTGTTTGTTTCGCAACAAAAGCAATCCATTTGGAGGCAACCAGTGATTTGTCAACAAGTGCCAACAAAAGCTTGTCCAGCAGAAGTACATTCTGATAATGGGACAAATTTTGTTGGAGCTGCAAGTGTATTGTTAAAAGAGTTTTGTGAGGTACTGAAAGTAGTTCAAAAGGAGTTCGGGGCCTTTCAAGGCTTTGACAAAATTTCATGGCATTTAAACCCTGCAGCCGCTCCTCATATCGACATGAGATTAGAGATGTTGCTTCAACGACGGCGTCGAAACGGCGTCAAACAACACCTTTAGAAGGTTTTAAATCAGTTCATTTGGAGAAAAAATTCGATCGCACATTTTTTGTGTACATATTTTTTCATCTCGATCTAGCCACAAATATCTAACAAAATCTATGATTCTTCCTGCTTAGTTCATTTGCCTTCTCAGTGGAATGTGCCGTTCATACAATAGTACTTAAGCCCGGTAAGCAAGAACGACATGTTGAATCTTATCGACCAATAAGTTTATTGCCTATTTTTTTTTAAAGATATTTGAACGAACACTTGATCGAGTATTGCCATTATTAAATGAACTGAAAATCAGCCACGATTTTTAATTTGGTTTTAGAAATCAACATGGCAAACCGGAAGAAGTAGTTAGCGTCGTATATCACATCCTTAAAGTTTTTAAATAAAAGCGTTACAGCTCTGCTGTTTTCGTGAATGTACAACAGGCATTTGTTCGTGTATGGCACAATGAATTATTCCAAAAGGTGGAAACGCTCCTTCCAACGTCTGCTTCCTCATCGTAGAGACTTTTATAAACGAGTGATGCTTCCAAGTGGCAGAAAACAGCAAGCTTTCGACGATAAGACCAGTATCTACTAAAGTAGCACAAGCAGGCCTACTGACCCCAACTTTATTTACAATGTTGTTAACTATTTATGCTTACTTTGTACGCGGATAATACTGTGGTTATGACTAACTCTAATTGTCTTTTAGTGTCTTTTGATTCCTTTCAACAGTATTTGAATCAGTGGTATCAAACAACATTAAAATTAATAGCCTTAAGTACACGTTGTCCCGCTCTCCCATTAAATAATACAGATATTCTCCAGGTTAAAATATTTATTTGGATCTATCACATATCAATAATTATTAGTACATGTCTCGCAAAATAAATAAACTGAGTAGGATACTAGTCCAGCAAGCAAGTTGTTTCTAACCCACAAGGTCGTAACTCGTGATTGTAATGCATCAAGGTGACTCAAGAGGCTCCACGCAGAAGATCTATTAACAAGATACTAGACTCCAAAATTAATACTATTAATTTTAATTTATAACTATTACTTAGTGGAAATATTGTTTAAAATTCCTTAAGTGGAATGCTCAATAAAATAAACCTAAAGTATGCACAAGCGACATCAGCGCAAATACTTGGAACAGGCAGGCAAACGAGGTATCCAGACAATAAGCGGCAACGCCCTACTTGTATCGACATTGCAGCCTCCGCATTTTTGCGGACGCAACACCCAGATGGCAGGGAAATGCTGTAGAACATGCGCACTGAACCATAAAAAAGGATATTTTATTGGCACTAATGGCGAGTTGTTCACATTTAATGAAATTTATTGAATCTTGTAAGAGTTAAAGAATTGTGGAATTATTAAAAGAAAAGTAAGAATAATCAAATTCACAAATAAGAATTTTGTGGAAAAAAAACCATAGAGAGCATAGATGTACGTGAAGAAAGGTTTGAAGTATCAATTCAATTTATTTACCGTAAAATTAATGTATCGATTTGCCAATTTTAATTTTTTTGAGTGTTGCTTAAATACTAGCTTTACAACTAAGAATGCTATTTAAATAATATTTTTTTATTTATTTAAGTAAATGCAACTACAAATTATTTAAACAGTTGCTTAAATACTATATCCTAACTAAAACATTTGGTTACAATATTATACAACCTAACATATAATCATTAAATAACTATCTCAAAATGAGGAAAGTTACGACCACTCAGATCCGTTGGATGGTTTTTGCTTGGCCGTCTGGTTGACCGACTGTGCCTTGACTCACAGTTATGGATGTGGCCCAAGCAGCCGCAACTACAAACAAAAGATTGAAGAAAATGATATTGTATATACAATTTTTAACTTAATATGTAATTTATATAAAAAAAATGGGTGAAAAATCCTTAAAAATTACTAATACTAAATTAAAGCTAAGACTAGAACTAAAGTACTTTTTTAGGCTAACCGTAAATTAAGTCGAAAAAGTAAGATCAACATGCTGACTGTGAAATATTTATATTTTTCTTACTAAAGTTTTGATTGATTTCTTCATCAACCATGCAAATATCTGCTCGTTAATGGAGGTGACAAGTAGATTAATAAAAAGGTAGGTTAAATATCATTTTTAGGATTTTATTTTGAGCTTATTGTAGTTTAAGCCGGTGACATGCCGCACAATCACCCCACACTTCCGAAACATATAACATTATTGGAACAAAAATTGATTTTAATAATATTAGTTTATTTTTTGTGGACATTTTAGATTTTCTATTTAAATGGGTATAAAAATCTGATTGTTTTATTTTTTTTGTCAATAGTCTTGGTAATATGCAGATTAACTGTTTCTTGTCAATGTGTAACCCAAGATAATTTATAGAGTTTTCCCATTGAATAGATTCGTTATTTAACTGAAGGTTAGAGTTAGGTAAATGACAGAGTTTGCGTTTCCGTATAAAGCAGTGATGCTCAGCGCCTATGCCAGCGATACCACTTTGTTATGTTAATACCTGCTCATATATGGCCAGCCAATATGCTTCCACACATTTGCAACAACATTTTTCAAAAAACAAAAACATTGGAAAAACGATGACTTTCGGTTGCACCGAATCTCACATACCATTCACATGCATCATTTATTGCAGTCACACATACACGTTACAAACTTTCGGACAAACTCAATTTACCATAAAAAGCAACAACAAAGTAAGTCAGTCACTAGTCAACAGTCAAATACTGGTGCTGATGCGTCGAACACTGTAAGAAATTTTTGTGTTCTTGTATATGGAACAATTAATTAACAATTTAAATTTTAAGATTGGATACACTTTACAATTACAAAAACAAATTAAAAATATAAAAATTTAAAAAATAAGGAAAAAAAGTATAAAAAAATGTAATTTTTTTTTTTTTAACCAAGAAAAAATGCTAAGTGTATTCTATTCAAGTGGCCAATCAAAAAATGCAAAATAACATCAACAAGCAATTGTTGTTGTACAGCTCGACTGAAATAAACAAATGATATAATGTTACCAGCTCATAAGCTACTTGTGGTTATCACTGATGTAAAGTAAATTGCATTCGTTTTTTGAAAATTTAATTTAATCTTCCACTTATGGAAGTATCTTTCTAGAGCAGTGGTTCTTAACCGGTGGTCCGCGGACCACTGGTGGTCCCTGAAGGCATTCCAAGTGGTCCGCGAAGCCATCCTAATAATATGTGACGTGACGTAATGAGTCGAGTCGAAACAACGCGAGCCGCGCGAATTATGTTTTTTTGTTTTTCTTAAGAAAAATCAAAATTTATGTTGCCGAGACAATTTTTACGTCTTCTTTATTTAACTTCAGTCAAAAAACTAGTGTTGATCGTTTTTTACAATTATAAGGAAGACTTATAAGTAAATCCTAAAAAGTAATTTAAGTTACAATAGTATTTTTCAATACATTATTTGAATAATTAATAAAATAAAATGTAAAGAAGAGTTATTATTTTCTCAAGAACTTAAAACGACGTCGCAAGGTGCAGATGTTATGAATGCAATAAGTCAGTATATGGAGGAACATGGACTTATGTGGAAAAGGCTTGCCGGGTTTTGTACTGACGGTGCTCCTGCTATGCTTGGTTCTCGCTGTGGACTTGAAGCATTGGTAAAAACCAAAAATCCACCCGCAATAATGACGCACTGCGTTATTCACCGTCAAGCATTGGCTGTCAAAACGCTCCAGGAATGTTTTACTACTGCTCTGAAAACAGCTATAAAAGTAGTTAACTTCATTAAAAAGAGCGCGCTCAATACTCGTCTATTCAAACAGTTGTGTTCTGACATGAACTCTGAACACGAAACTCTGCTGTCGAAACATGCTGTCGAGGTTGTACGAACTAAGAGAGGAAGTACAAATATTCTTAACTATCAAGGAAAATAAAAAGTTTCTAGATCAGTTCTGTGAGCCCGAATATAAAATACGTTTTGCTTATTTGGTCGACTTTTTTGCGCAAATAAATAAATTGAACCTTCAACTGCAAGGATCAGGAAATTTGAAGTTGCAAGGCATGAGCAACATATTTGCATATGAAGATAAAATCAGGGCGTTTATTGCTAAAATCGAGCTATGGATCAATAAGGTCGAAAGAAAAAACTTTTCTGCATTTGATACGCTTAACTAAATCATTGACGGACAAGGTGCAGATATTAAAGAAGAAACTAAGAAGAACATGATGCTCCATTTGACTAATTTAAAAAGTGAATTTAATCGCTATTTTCCTGACTGCGAGGACAAAAGTATTCAGAAACTGATCCGGAATCCTTTCATTGTCAACATTTCCGAAGTCTCTGATGAATTGGTAAGAAGAATTGATTGAAATGCAACACGACACGAACTTAAAAGATACATTCGAATCAGGAATAAATCTTGAGGATTTTTGGAGCCAAAAAGCAATTTCTTTTCCAAAGCTTCGAGACATTGCTATACGTTACCTAACTTTATTTTCATCGACGTATCTATGCGAGCAGGGGTTTTCGACGCTTCTGATTATTAAAAACAAGCATCGAAATCGGTTGGATGCCACTGCCGACATGCGTTTAGCTTTGAGTAGCACTGAACCAAGAATTCAGAAGTTAGTAAAGAGTATCACATTAAATTGAAATTTGTAACTTTTAGATTTTTGCCAAATAATAAATAAATGAGCGCTAATTATACAATTATGCTTGTTTTCTTTATCAAACAACCCTTAATTTTGGTAAACCAATGGGGTGGTCCCCGGCAGGACAAACATTTGGTAAAATGGTCCCTCATGACTAAAAGGTTAAGAAACACTGTTCTAGAGGGTGTAAGATCATCAGTAAGATTATTTTTTTGTTACATTAAAAGCGTTTCCAGCGCAATGTAGGGCAGTGTCATTAGCAAAAATTAGGGTTGTAAATATATATATATATATATATATATATATATATATATATATATATTGTGACGATGGCCACAGGCCCTCGCACAACACAATGGAAAACAAATTCATTAAAACTAGACATTCAGAGAAAAAAGGAGCGAACAAACGGCATGCCGCACAAACATACCGAACCCAAACATAACATTACACTACACCGAAACAATATATAAAACAAACAAAATAAACCAAACATAACGATACACTACACCAAAACAATATGTAAGACAAACAAACATAAACCAAATATGACGATACCCTACATAAACAGCCAAGAACAGTATAAAACAAATACACCCAACACAATACTAACGTTACACTACACTGGAACACAATGTAAAGAAACGAACAAACTACACCACGCAAACTTGCCATGCTCACCAGCAACGGGACACGCAACAACAAAACAATAGAAAAAAAATAATCAAACGAATTATACATATATATTTGCTCACCAGCAACGGGACACGCAACAACAAGAAAAAAAACAATAGAAGATAACCAAACGAACGATGCATCGATACACGGCAGCCACGCAGTTACGTTGCTAACGGACAACCGTTTCAGCCGAGGCGCTACGGTGACAAAAAAAAAGGTACAAGCATGTGCGACCGCATGGAAGCAGCGCACACCGTGGCCGATACATTCGACAGCGCCGACGTAGCGAAAGCGTAGGAGGGTACGCATGTTTCCAATGCGCACACACTCACGCATTAGTCGGCAGCGCTGCAACATCGGTATTCGTTAGACAAGCGAAACAGCAAAGAGGCGAAAGCGTGGAATCGGGTAACTGGAAGCAACCGATCCGGACCGGGACCAGCGCTGTTCTTCTTAGTTTCTTCGAGGCGAGGACAGAGAAAATGTCTCGGTCATAAAACGGACAGCGAAGGCACACGGACGTGCACGGACAACGCAATCTAAGAAATAAGGAAAAAAAACGGAGATTACCAGAGACAGCTAGCGAGGTGCAGACGGACAGCGGAAGCAACGGCATAGAAGAACATAAATCAACGCCACGACAACGCGGTGCGTTAGCAGAACGAGGGGTAAATATAGGAAGCGTAGAGAATATTTTAGAAAGAGATTATTAAAGTTTATTTGGATAAATTGTAAAGATATATATGCATTATAACAAAATACCCAGAACTGTAGTGCAAATCGAAGGGAAAGAACAAAGATTATTTATTAAATGTTAGTATTGTGCTCGAACAATTTCAGTCAGCACAATATTGCTTTTAATAACTAAATAGAACATCATCGCTTGAAAAAGAATAGTATTTGCTAAAAGTGGGTTTTGTGCTCGAACAATTTCAGTCAGCACAGTCCTACTTTTAATAAATAAATAGAATATCAACGCTTGGGAAAGAATAGTATTTGCTAAAGTGGCTATTGTGCTCGAACAACTTCACTCAGCACAATCCTCCTTTTAGTAAATAAAGAGAATAGTTTCTATTAAATGTTTGTATTGAGCTCGAACAAGTTCAGTCAGCACAATCCTACCTTTAATAAAAAAATCGAGTATCATTGATCAAGAAAGAACGTTATTTGCTAAAAGTGGCTAGAGTGCTCGAACAACTTCAGTCAGCACAATCTTTTTTTTTTTTTTTTTAACAAATAAAGCGAAAAGAATTTATTAAATGTCTGTGTTGTGCTCGAACAAATTCCGTCAGCACAATCCTACTTTTAATGGATAAATAGAACATCATTGATTTAGAAAAAAAATATTATTTACTAAGAGTGGCTATTGTGCTCGAACAACTTCAGTCAGCACAATCCTCCTTCTAGTAAATAAAGAGAATAATATTCATCAAAAGTTAGCCACGTGCTCGAACAACTTCAGTCAGCACCACGCCTCCTCTGATGAATAGCCATCTAGGTAACACACATATCGTTCGAACAAATTCCGTCAGCACAAATTAAAGATACTACTAAAATTAGAAACTATATATAGGAAATCCGAAGCAAAGAGAAGTTCTGGGTAAGGTAGGAAACCATAAGTCAGGCCGAGTAACTGCTGTATAGAATAGAACTAGCAATAAGATTTAACAATTTGTGAAAATAAAACATAATATGAATTGAAAATAACAAAATCGTTGTCGTTAATATTTCCTGGAAATATCCCACCGCCAGTGGTTGCTGAAAGTTTATATAAAATTTCTGTAACGAACGCCTGGGCATCCGGCGAGCTTATCCCAGCCTGTGCCTCGTTACAGTGGCGCCCGAGCAGGGACCCTGGCATCCAGGACATCCATTTACAAGGATGAATAAGGCTTAAAAAACCTACAGACACGATTTATTGTTAGAAAAATTCAGGAATAAAAACAAATTGTTAAATCTTAATCGAGCGAACATAAGCACTTGCGTTGACTGTGAATAGAACAGATTCACTCGAGACTAAAATCAGAATAAAAAGTCAGGCACAAATAATACCCTGTTGAAGACCGAGACACTGCGTAAACCGTCTGACATACGAAGCGAAGGGAGATAGTAGTTTATATTTCATACCTAACTCTATAACTTTGATTCTTTTTGCGTTGATTTCGCCTGAACCATTAAACAACGTGAACAAGCGAGCTGAACAAGCGACGACGCGACAAGTGTGACAAGCGTGAGTGGGTCAGCACCTACGCATCCAACGAGAGCAAGCGAAGTCATCAGCAGAGAACACTATGGCGACGTGGATACACCAGCTAAGCAAGATCGAACTCATGCAGTGTGCAGAGGAGTTCTTGGAGGACACAGACGGAACTCAGAAGGAGCTAAGACAGCGTCTTATTTCTTTCATCGAGAGTGGACCACACGATGAGCGCACAAAATCGCGCTTGGATGAGCTCCAGCGCAAATATGTGAAAACAGCACCCGAGGAAACTACAATGGAAACAGCAGACAGGACAAAGGAAAGCCGCACAGAAGAGGTTACACTGCCTACGACTCTTCCGTTGCTGAGAATTACGCCTGTGGAGTGTCACACAGCATCTTCTCACGCCTTAGACAATGCAAACCGACGAGCAATGTCACCAGTACCGAGTAGGACAGCGTCTCCAGCTAGACAGAGACAAACTACCCCAAAAATCTTTGTCCGATGTGATGGATCGAGTCCGAAAGTGGTCGCTTCACTTCGACGGGTCATCCGATCCACTTGAGTTTCTGGAGCGGATAGAAGAACTCGTGTGGGCTTACGCATTGCCGAAGGATGTAATGCCACGCACAATGCCAGAGCTTCTCACAGGTGTAGCATTGATCTGGTGGAGAAACAACGCTGTTGAGTGGCGTGATTGGGAGGCGTTCAAAAAAGACTTCACATCATTTTTTCTCCCGTCTCGATTTTTCGAAGATCTTGAGGACAGAATTCGACAGCGAGTACAACGGCCAGGAGAAATATTCAAAACATACGTCCTGGACTTGCAGAATATGATGCGCCATGCCAACGTGCCAGAAGAAAGGAAGCTGGATCGAATTTACCGAAACAGCCGTGAGGACGTACAACTTTATGTGAAGAGGCGTGATTTCTCGACGCTATCGGAATTGGTTGACATGGTCTGTGATCTGGAGCACTTACGGCCGCCTACTACAGCCAACCATAGGTATGCGATGCAGAGACGATTCGGAGCCACCGTAGCTGAGCTCGAAGGTCCAGTAGACACACGCTGGGCATGCCGTCGTTGTAGCCAAGAAGGACATATTTCGAGAACATGTCCGAACCCCCCGGTTTTGTTCTGCTGGCAGTGTGGCAAGCGAGGCGTACGGACGATCGAATGCTGTCGACAACGAGCGGGAAACGAAGTGGTGCCGATGCAACAACGGGGCAACATCGGCGGAGAAAACGTAGGCCCTCGTCACGTATAAATATCCTTAAAAGCGATGGTCATCGTCTAACCGCGACAGTCTCACTTGGTGGTCAGACGATGACGGCAATGATTGACACAGGAGCGTCGAGAAGCTTTATCAATCAGCGCGTGGCAGAGGCATTGAGAGACAAAGCAACGGAGCAAACAGAAGAGATGGTTGTCCGCCTTGCAGATGGCTCTTCACGGGACATCGACAAGGCGCTGCGAATCAAAGTGACACTGGGGAACGAGACAAGATCAGTTGATTTTCTCGTCATGTCAGAGCTGGCACACGAAGTTCTCTTGGGGATGGACTTTCTAAGTAAAAGCGGGACGAGGTTAGAATGCGGTGGACATGCAATTACACTACAGGAGGAGGTACAGTACAACGGCATGGAGATGGAGTTTCAAGCAAAGGCGGTTCAAGAGGGTCCGGCTGAGAGGTCGCAGGCGCACCATGCCTCTCGGGATACTTTAAAAAAACACGACGGCACAGCACAGCACAGCGAATCGTATCCGGCAGAAGGGATGTCTCAAAACATCGCCCTTCGGGATAACGAGCAAATCAACGCAAGGGTGATTACGAAGGCACAGGGTGACGACACAAAGATGGACGAAGAGGCGCGGCAGTTCCTGGATCGAGAACTGGCCCTATTCGAAGATCTGAACGGAACCAGCAATATCACCACTCACCGCATCCGCATGAAACATGATAGACCTTTGAAGCAGAGATACTTTCCCCGTAACCCGGCGATGCAGGCAATCATTGACGGGGAAATTGACGAACTAATCGCAAAAGGCTGTATAGAACCATCGCATAGTCCATATAGCTCACCAATCGTACTCGTACGCAAAAAAAACGGACAGTGGCGGCTGTGCATAGATTTTCGTCAACTGAACGAAAATTCCGAGACAGATGCATACCCAATTCCACGGATGGACTTTATCCTGGACCAACTTAGAGAGGCTAAGTACATCAGCTCTCTGGATCTGAAGAATGGGTATTGGCAGATCCCAATGGACCCCGACAGCAGAGAATACACTGCATTCACCGTTCCTGGGCGTGGTCTTTTCCAATGGCGCGTGATGCCGTTTGGATTGCACACCGCTCCGGCGACTTTCCAACGCGCATTGGACAGCATTATCGGGGCGGACATGGAACCATATGCTTTCGCCTATCTAGATGACATCATCGTAATCGGACGTACTAGAGAAGAACACATGGAGAAATTGGGAGAAGTCTTCGTCGTCTTCGAGCTGCAAATCTGCGTATCAACTCCGAAAAATGCCATTTTTTCCAAACCAGGATCAAATACCTGGGACATATAGTGAGCGACCGAGGTATACACACAGATCCAGAGAAAATCTCAGCTGTAAGGGAACTCAAACCCCCGCGTTCGGTGAAGGAGGTGCGAAGTTTTCTAGGCATCGCATCCTGGTATAGACGCTTCATACCAAATTTTACTGAGCAAGCCAAGCCATTGTATGACGTCATTAAGAAGGACAAGAAATTCCGATGGGAGGAAGATCAGCAACATGCTTTCCTACAGTTCAAGAAGCTACTAACGGAGGCGCCTGTATTATCGTGTCCCGATTTTACAAAAACGTTTACGCTACAAACCGACGCCAGCGATTATGGACTTGGAGCAGTACTCACGCAGGAAGTCGACGGGGTTGAGCGCGTCATAGCCTATTCTAGTCGGAAGTTACGAAATGCCGAGGTAAATTACTCCGCTACTGAGAAAGAGTGTCTGGCGGTACTATGGGGAATTCGGAAAAACAAAATGTACCTCGAGGGGTACCATTTTATTGTCGTGACGGATCACCTCGCTCTCAAGTGGCTGAATTCTATCGAGAGTCCAGCTGGACGAATCGCCCGATGGGCACTTGAACTCCAACCATATTCTTTTGAACGATACCGGAGGGGTAAGCTGAACGCAGTAGCAGACGCGTTATCACGCCAACCGATGGAGGCTACCTGTGGAACAGCACATGTAGAGACAGTACCGTGTTCCTGGCTGAGGAAAAAGATTGAAGCTGTGAAGTCTAAGCCTGGAGACTTTCCCGACTACGCCATACAGAATGGTAACCTCTATCGACATATTGCTCGTACTTGCTATGATGACGAATGCCACCCATGGAAGCTATGCGTGCCAAAACCTCTGCGGTCAAGAGTATTAGAAGAAAATCATGATAAACCCACAGCTGGACATCTTGGTATCCGAAAGACGCTGATCCGAGTCATGAATCTCTACTACTGGCCGGGGATGCATCGCGACATTTGTGGCTATGTCAGATCGTGCGAAAAGTGCCAGGTGTTTAAGACGTCGCAGCAGCAACAGGCGGGGAAAATGCTGACACAAATTGCTTCTGAGCCATTTGAAACAATTTGTACTGACTTTGTGGGCCCACTGCCACGGTCCAAACATGGCAACTCAATGCTTCTGGTGTTCTTCGATCGGTTTTCTAAGTGGGTGGAGTTAGTAGCGGTGCGCAAGGCAACAACTGATGTCGTCATCAAAGCGTTCCGAGAACGCATCCTGGCTCGCAGCGGAACCCCGAAGAAACTCATCTCAGACAACGGCGTACAATTTACAAGCAGAAAGTTCACGGAATTTCTAAAGAACATGGGAGTGAGACATCAATTGACGGCACCATACACACCACAAGAAAACCCAGCAGAAAGAGCTAATCGAACTATCAAGACGATGATAGCTCAATACACAGGGAGTGACCAGAGACGATGGGACGAACTCTTACCGGAATTGAGTCTGGCAATAAATAGCAGCACTTCGGAATCTACCGGGTACAGCCCGGCATACCTAACAATGGGGCGTGAACCGCGATTGCCGCTCTCGCTTTACAGCGAGGTAACATTAGGGTCAGGCCGACCTGAAGAGGACGCGCAGGAGAAGACGAGCCGAATGAAGGAGACATTCGAACTGGTGAGACTCAACCTAGAGAAAGCAGCGGAACAGCAGGCGAAGCATTACGACCTAAGGAAGAGGCCGTGGAGGCCGAAAGTAGGCGACCTCGTATGGGTTCGACAACATCCTCTTTCAAGAGCAGTGGACAACTTTGCAGCTAAACTGGCTCCGAAGTTCGACGGCCATATCGGGGCGCGTACTTACAGCCGGTAAGTTTTCGTCACCCGTTATCCTACGAGTAAAGAAAGATGCAGAGAAGAAGGCGCGCAACGTGTACGTGGGGGAGGTCAAACCACATCGTACCCAAGACATTCCGATGACCTCAGCAGAAGAAGAAGACACCGAAACAACGACGAGTCATACGGTCGTTCGAGCTATTCCGTCCCTGATATCTGAAACTAACCCCCGCGATTCTACTAACAACCGATAAAATTTGTACGCCTTCGACGACCAGGGCAACCAGACCTCGCGCCGACGGAGAAAGGAGTCCCTTTTGCTCCGTAAAACAGGGGGGAGTGTGACGATGGCCACAGGCCCTCGCACAACACAATGGAAAACAAATCATAAAACTAGACATTCAGAGAAAAAAGGAGTGAACAAACGGCAGCCGCACAAACATACCGAACCAAACATAACATTACACTACACCGAAACAATACATAAAACAAACAAAATAAACCAAACATAACGATACACTACACCAAAACAATAGTAAGACAAACAAACATAACCAACGATACTGACATTAACCAACACACCCAACACATAACGTTACACTACACTGGAACACAATGTAAAGAAACGAACAAACTACACCACGCAAACTTGCCATGCTCACCAGCAACGGGACACGCAACAACAAAACAATAGAAAAAAATAACAAACGAATTATACATATATATTTGCTCACCAGCAACGGGACACGCAACAACAAGAAAAAAAACTATAGAAGATAACCAAACGAACGATGCATCGATACACGGCAGCCACGCAGTTACGTTGCTAACGGACAACCGTTTCAGCCGAGGCGCTACGGTGACAAAGAAAAAAAGGTACAAGCATGTGCGACCGCATGGAAGCAGCGCACACCGTGGCCGATACATTCGACAGCGCCGACGTAGCGAAAGCGTAGGAGGGTACGCATGTTTCCAATGCGCACACACTCACGCATTAGTCGGCAGCGCAGCAACATCGGTATTCGTTAGACAAGCGAAACAGCAAAGAGGCGAAAGCGTGGAATCGGGTAACTGGAAGCAACCGATCCGGACCGGGACCAGCGCTGTGAAGGTTCGAGGCAGAGAAAATGTCTCGTTCGCATTCAAAAACGGACAGCGAAGGCACACGGACGTGCACGGACAACGCAATCTACGAAATAAGGAAACAAAACGGAGATTACCAGAGACAGCTAACGAGGTGCAGACGGACAGCGGAAGCAACGGCATAGAAGAACATAAATCAACGCCACGACAACGCGGTGCGTTAGCAGAACGAGGGGTAAATATAGGAAGCGTAGAGAATATTTTAGAAAGAGATTATTAAAGTTTATTTGGATAAATTGTAAAGATATATATGCATTATAACAAAATACCCAGAACTGTAGTGCAAATCGAAGGGAAAGAACAAAGATTATTTATTAAAAGTTAGTATTGTGCTCGAACAATTTCAGTCAGCACAATATTGCTTTTAATAACTAAATAGAACATCATCGCTTGAAAAAGAATAGTATTTGCTAAAAGTGGGTCTATTGTGCTCGAACAACTTCAGTCAGCACAATCCTCCTTTTAGTAAATAAAGAGAATAGTTTCTATTAAATGTTTGTATTGAGCTCGAACAAGTTCAGTCGGCACAATCCTACCTTTAATAGAAAAAAACGAGTATCATTGATCAGGAAAGAACGTTATTTGCTAAAAGTGGCTAGAGTGCTCGAACAACTTCAGTCAGCACAATCTTTTTTTAACAAATAAAACGAAAAGAATTTATTAAATGTCTGTGTTGTGCTCGAACAAATTCCGTCAGCACAATCCTACTTTTAATGGATAAATAGAACATCATTGATTTAGAAAAAAAATATTATTTACTAAGAGTGGCTGTTGTGCTCGAACAACTTCAGTCAGCACAATCCTCCTTCTTAGTAAATAAAGAGAATAATATTCATCAAAAGTTAGCCACGTGCTCGAACAACTTCAGTCAGCACCACGCCTCCTCTGATGAATAGCCATCTAGGTAACACACATATCGTGCTCGAACAAATTCCGTCAGCACAAATTAAAGATACTACTAAAATTAGAAACTATATATAGGAAATCCGAAGCAAAGAGAAGTTCTGGGTAAGGTAGGAAACCATAAGTCAGGCCGAGTAACTGCTGTATAGAATAGGACTAGCAATAAGATTTAACAATTTGTGAAAATAAAACATAATATGAATTGAAAATAACAAAAAATCGTTGTCGTTAATATTTCCTGGAAATATCCCACCGCCAGTGGTTGCTGAAAGTTTTATAAAATTTCTGTAACGAACGCCTGGGCATCCGGCGAGCTTATCCCAGCCTGTGCCTCGTTACATATATATATATATATATATATATATATATATATATATATATATATATATATACATATACATATACAAAGCGTGCCGGGTACAGCTAGTATATGTATATATGGCATATATATATATATATATATATATATATATATATATATATATATATATATATATATATATATATATATATATATATATATATATATATATATATATATATATATATATATATATATATGCCATATATACATATACTAGCTGTACCCGGCACGCTTTGCTGCACCCAGTAAAAATTATTTTTCTTACACAATATATTCTCCTCCTACTCGTCTCCAAGCATTCCTCTACTTCTTCCAGCCATATTCAAAACCGATAAACAAAATATTTTTTAAGCTATGAAACTTTATTCTCTTTTCTTAACTTGATTACTTCATCCGATCCCATTAACATGTACACCAAATTTCATCCATGTACTTCAAATGGATGCAAAGGTATGTTGAATTTTGTTTATCGCTTGTATGGTGGTAGGGCACAGCCCCCTTCTATTTTGACCAAACTTAAGACGATTACTTTTCCCGATCCCATTAACATGTGTAATAAATTTCGTCCCCGTACCTCAAATGGATGCAAAGATATGTTGAATTTTGTTTATCGCTTGTATGGGGGGTGGTGCATAGCCCCTTCGATTTTGACCAAACTTAACGCGATTACTTTTCCCAATCCCATTAACATGTGTAATAAATTTCGTCCCCGTACCTCAAATGGATGCAAATATATGATGAATTTTGTTGATCGCTTGTATGGGGGGTGGGGCATAGCCCCCTCCGATATTGACCAAACGTAACACGATTACTTTTCCCGATCCCATTAACATGTGTAATAAATTTCGTCCCCGTACCTCAGATGGATGCAAAGATATGATGAATTTTGTTTATCCATTGTATGGGGGGTGGGGCGTAGCCCCCTTCAATATTAACCAAACGTAACACAATTACTTTTCCCGATCCCATTAATATGTGTAATAAATTTCGTCCCCGTACCTCAGATGGATGCAAAGATATGATGAATTTTGTTTATCGCTTGTATGGGGGTGGGGCATAGCCCCCTCCGATATTGACCAAACGAAACACTTTCATTTCAAGGAACTCCTGCTGTTATGAGTTTTTTGTTGCACTCAACACCATCCGTTTCAACCCAAAAATACCTTTCGGATAAAAAGCTGCTAATGATTTAAACCAGGTTCGTAGGGGTGCCACAATATTTAAATTTGTATACTAGGCCTTGGTGCCACACGGTGTCGAAAGTAGCTTGCACGTCCAAAGTAAGCATGCCAATATATTTTTTACATACCAGGTGGTCTATTAACGAAAAAGCTTATAGGGCGATAGCTTTCTGGAGAGTCGGCAGGCTTGCCTGGCTTTTGGATTGTAACTATTTTGGCCAATATTTTGTTCCTTAGTACAATAGATCGGATTATTATACGAAAAACTTAGAATAAATTGGAGTTTCTTATTCCACAGGGCATTATTTTGTTCATATAGTTTCGCTAATTAAGTGGTTGAAATAGTTAAGTGTAGCTTTAAAAATAGGCAGCCTTGTTCGTGTCCAATGCCTAATCGAATGTTTCTTAATTTAATAGTTCAGAAATGTTTTCTGTTATTGCATTGCTGCTTATACCGCTCTTTGCAATTTTAGAAATAGCTTGTAGTATGAAGTGGAATTATGAAAGATTCTCTCAAAATAGATGGAAGCTTGCATAACCTTAAATAGGTTGAAAAGAATCGGTAAAGAAAAAACCAAAATTGTGCTAGAACACTGATTTAGTATACTACGCGGAATGTTATCAGGCCCAAGTAGAAAGGAAAATTTAATGGACAAAAGACTTGTATAAACTGTTTGATTAGAGAGCATAAGAGGAAATAAATAAAAGAAGGATAAACAGAGTGACTAGGATACGTACTTAGGAAAAAGTCCGCAAACAATTCAGACGATGCAACCATATCATTCGACTACAATTTCCCGAGCGACTGGCTTTTGCGATGACGATAAATAAATCACAAGGCTAGTCGTTGGAAGTTTTGCGGAATCAACTTGGAATTTCCGTGTTTCGCGCGCGGACAACTATATGTCGCGTGTTCACGCGTCGGAAAGCCATCTCCTTTGTATATTTATGAACCGCAAAACAAAAAATATAAATATAGTACCAGAAAGCATTCCATTGATTAGCTTTATTTATATTTCATGTACATAGAAGACGTTATATTCATTAGAATTGTAAACATGGAATGGTAATGGGTAATCGTAATGGGTAATGAGTAGTGATAATGAATAATGGGTAATGGTAATGAGTAATGGGTAATGAGTAGTGATAATGAATAATGGGTAATGGTAATGAGTAATGGATAATAGTAGTGGGTAACGGTATTGGGTAATGGGTAACGATAATGAATAGTGGGTAATGAGTAATGGATAATGTGTAATGATAATGGGTAATGGTAATGAGTAATGGATAATAGTAGTGGGTAACGGTATTGGGTAATGGGTAACGATAATGAAAAGTGGGTAATGAGTAATGGATAATGGGTAATGGATAATGATAATGGGTAATGGTAATGGGTAATGGCGCCAGTCGTTTTGAATGCCAAGTACGGAGAGATCTCTCCATACCTGGTCATTCCATCGAGTGCCCGGTCGTCCTCTATGTCGGCGTCCACCAATCAAGTTTGGGCCCCCATGTAAACTATATGTGCTGGAGCTCTTTCATCCATTCGAACGAGGTGCCCAGCCCAGTGAAGCCGCTGGAATTGTATGCGCTGGACTATGTCAACCTCATCAAAAAGCTCGTACAGCTCGCGGTTCATACGGGACCTAAAGTCGTCGCCGACTCTAATAGGACCAAAGATCCTGCGAAGAATCTTCCTCTCGAAGACTTCCAACGCTGTCTCGTCCGACTCAATCACGGTCCATGCCTCTGCGCCACACAATATGACCGGGAGTATCAGTGGAGAGGTTTTTTTCCACCCTGACAACGC
>JAWNNP010001400.1:0-160700 GCA_035044805.1 Leucophenga maculata | reverse complement strand
TTTATTAGTTTATGGCTTTAAAAGGGACAGCTGTGACCTAATTAGGTGGGTAATATTTGCAAAATGTATGACCTTGTTTAGAAATATTTGCAATAATCTATCGTTTATTATTTTTGTGGCTTATACCCATTTTGGAACTCTTTACAAAATTTATTATAAATATTTTAAAATCTAGGATAACAAAGCCGCTTGCGATACAACGATACGAACGAAGTTTTTCGACACCAGGCAAAGATCATTCGTCTTTGCATGATGAAGTTACAAAATACACAAAGCGTTGTCAGGATAGGAAAGAACCTCTAGTTTGCAATGAAATTGCTTACCCTCTTTCTGAGGGAGAGTTAGGACTTGCATATGAACAAACTTTATTCATATTACTTAATATGGCTGAAAACACAAAATTTTGGTTACTTTAAGTTAATTTTTATCAAATGTTCCAATTAGATGCAGATCGGACAACTAAAAGAGCTAATCGTCAAAATAGTGTCCAAACTTTTGTGTATAAAATTGTTTATATTGTTGTTGTTTATTTTGTGTATCTTGCATGATTGCTACATAAATACTCCATGTAGGCCAAGATCGAACCACCAGAAGGAGTAGCCCTCATACAAATCGATATGGAATCAACACTCCACCGAATATTTTCAGACAGCCATAGTAGCTGTATACAGAAGCTACTGATCTTTTATTGAGAGGTCACATAACTATCAGCTACCATAGAAATTTACAGGAAAACTTCACATTTGTCTGAATTTCGGCATGAACCCTATTTTTGTCCAAAACAATTTTAGTTTCAATATTGATGTCAATCATATATGTTAGATTTTGAAAGAAATCGACTTTAATTCGATGTAATTGCCTCTTTCGGAACGATGGATAGTCTCCATACGAATCCAAACACCGCATGCCTTCGGTTTGTCCAAAGAATGGATGTGTTACAGATTATAAACATATGAAATAACAACAAGTAACAAACATAAATGCATTAACCCTAACTACCTGAAGGATGCTATGATCTAATTGGCTACCTGCTGCACGCATGCTATATAAGGAGCGCACAGAACCATCATTTCGTCAGAGCAACAGCAAAACTCAAACGAAACAGATCTCCTAAGTTTCATTCGAAAATTACTCTTGAAAAAAATTATATTTCAAAATATTATAATTCAATATCAACAATGGTTCAGCATTTGAGAGCAACTAAACGCCAACGTGAAGATTTCGACGGTGATGATCTACAGAAAAATTCATCAAACATTCAACAAACTGTTAGGCCGAACAAACGAAAGCGTGAAGATGATGACGTCGAGACGAATGCTTCGAAACGTGCTCGCCGTGAGCCACGTGTGAAGAAGATGTTTAAACTTGCACAAGTAGCAAAGGTTCCACGCAGTAATACGATGGCAATTTACCAGGAGATAAACTATTTCCAGCGCTGCCTGGAGGTTCAAAAAAAATTCAGCGTCATGAAGCTCGATTGAGTGAGTCCTTTCTATAAAGGCAATGGCGTCGAGAAAAAAACCAACACCAGTGATGCATTAGAGCATGTAGAATTAATTTAGAATTAATCAAATTTAATTGACTATAATTGTACAATAAGACAAATATTAGAAACAATATTTCGGAACTTGAGTTCAACTTAAAAGTAATAAATTGCATTTTCAAATATTTATGAGATTTTTTTAATCGGCAATGGTTTTGGTTGAACATCTGTGATCTACGGTTGCTACCACTTTTCGACTTTGCTGAAGATAGGTACAATCGACCGCAATTGTCTCGAAATTAGAAAAAATCTACATTGAATATAAAATATGTCTTGCTAATGAAAATGGTGCGTTCAGCAAAGGTCAAGTATGCATCCATGTGCGGATGCGTATCGTCTTGTGGTAACGTCCACCTCCAATCATTATCCGTTAACAGATTAATAGTAACTCTCCGAAGTTTAATCCTATTTATAGAGCAAAGTACTCTGAAACCCTTTTAGATTCGATAACACGAAGCCTTAAGAAATTTTTCTACTGGGCATCGAAATACGATCTGAGAATTAAGACCTCTAAATCAGTACTGGTAGTATCTAGGCGTGTCGCCGTATATTTTTTGGATATGATATATAACTATAATCGTTTGTTGTTTATAAATCGATCGATCAAATAGTTGCTAACAAATGATACATTTGGATTTTATTTTTCTTGGGAGGTTTTGCACCAAATAATGTCAGAGTTGTAGCCAAATAGCTAGATTAAAATTTTAAAAGAGACTACATATTTCTGCTATTGGTATTGTGCAAATGCATATAACAGGTAGAAATAATGGTCGGAGACCCCCCCAAAGTTAACCCCATTAAGGTCAGAAGTGTAGAAGAGTCGATATACCCATATTCGTCTATCCGTCTGTATGAACGAAAGCATCTCGAAAACGGTAATAGATAGAGACTTCGTGTTTTTAGGCCCTGTACCGAAGGTACAAGAGCCTATTGGGTTTGTGCAAATGTATGTAACAGGTAGAAATAATGGTCGGAGACCCCCCAAAGTTACCCCCATTATGGTCAGGAGTGATAGAGGAGTCGATATAGACATGTCCGTCTGTCCGTCCGTATGAACGAAAGGATCTCGGAAACGGTAATAGATAGAGACTTCGTGTTTTTTGCATTCGACTAGGACTGCTCCGGAATTTCACAAGTTTATTTTAAAAACTTGCCCCTCCCCCCCTTCCCCATAAAATCACCCCCAAGGTTAAAAATTTCTTCGGCACAAAAAAAGTAAGTATGCCAGTATAGAGATATCGTCCTTCTTAGCCAAAATCCGAAAAGTTCATCAAAATCGGATAATAAATGACGATTTTATAAGCAATTGAATTTGAACGACCCCCCTTTTCTTTTCATTCATATTCGCGCAGTGAGAAGTGGTCATGTGTTTGGTCATAAGCTCGGGAAACATTTGATGTGTTTGTTAGGCGAACTGAACTGGTACAGGGCCTCTTACAGTCGGTTACGCCCGACTGAAATTTCCTTACTTGTTTTGCATTTCAGTAGGACTTCTACGGAATTTAACAAGTTTATTTTAGAGTTTTACCTCTCCCCCATTTCCCATAAAATCAACACCAAGCCTAAAAATTTCCTCGGAACAGTATTTCCTCGGCAGAGTATAAAGATAATGTCCCTCTAAGCAAAATCCAATAAGTTCATCAAAATCGGAAAATAAATGTCGATTTTATAAGCAATTCAATTTGAACGACCTATGACACTTCCGTCCCCCCTTTTTCGATTTGTATGAAGGCTACCCCTTCTAGTGGTCCCATCTTATTATTTTTAAATTCTCAAATATTCATTCTTCAGATAACTGTCATCAATGAATGTACTTACCCCCTTCCTAACGGGAACTTATAATGCAAAACTACTCGAAATGTTAAATTTTTGTATGAAAACAATATACTTTACCGTAATTCTTCCCAAATATTCCATTTACATCCAGATGGAACAATTACATGGAGAAGCCCCATACAAAGCTGCTGATTATAAAAGTTAGCAAGACATATTTTATAATCAATGTAGATTTTTTTTTTCAATTTCGAGACCTCTACTGCGAGATCAACAATCTGAACAAGAAAAGGATTGGAGGAGGACGATACCGCACATGGATGCATGCATGACCTTTGCTGAACGCATCACCTATCTTCAGCAAAGTCGAAAAGTGGTAGCAACCGTAGATCACATATGTTCAACCAAAACCATTGCCGAGTAAAAAAAAATCTCATAAATATTTGAAAATGCAATTTATTACTTTTAAGTTGAACTCAAGTTCCGAAATATTGTTTCTAATATTTGTCTTATTGTACAATTATAGTCAATTAAATTTGATTAATTCTAAATTAATTCTACATGCTCTAATGCATCACTGGTGTTGGTTTTTTTCTCGACGCCATTGCCTTTATAGAAAGGACTCACTCAATCGAGCTTCATGACGCTGAATTTTTTTTGAACCTCCAGGCAGCGCTGGAAATAGTTTATCTCCTGGTAAATTACCATCGTATTACTGCGTGGAACCTTTGCTACTTGTGCAAGTTTAAACACCTTCTTCATGGGTGGTTTACGGCCACCAACACGTTGCTCACGACGAGCACGTTTCGAAGCGTTCGTTTCGACGTCATCATCTTCACGCTTTCGTTTGTTCTTCCTAACAGTTTGTTGAATGTTTGATGAATTTTTCTGTAGATCATCACCGTCGAAATCTTCACGTTGGCGTTTAGTTGCTCTCAAATGCTGAACCATTGTTGATATTGAATTATAATATTTTGAAATATAATTTTTTTCAAGAGTAATTTTCGAATGAAACTTAGGAGATCTGTTTCGTTTGAGTTTTGCTGTTGCTCTGACGAAATGATGGTTCTGTGCGCTCCTTATATAGCATGCGTGCAGCAGGTAGCCAATTAGATCATAGCATCCTTCAGGTAGTTAGGGTTAATGCATTTATGTTTGTTACTTGTTGTTATTTCATATGTTTATAATCTGTAACACATCCATTCTTTGGACAAACCGAAGGCATGCGGTGTTTGGATTCGTATGGAGACTATCCATCGGTCCGAAAGAGGCAATTACATCGAATTAAAGTCGATTTCTTTCAAAATCTAACATATATGATTGACATCAATATTGAAACTAAAATTGTTTCGGACAAAAATAGGGTTCATGCCGAAATTCAGACAAATGTGAAGTTTTCCTGTAAATTTCTATGGTAGCTGATAGTTATGTGACCTCTCAATAAAAGATCAGTAGCTTCTGTATACAGCTACTATGGCTGTCTGAAAATATTCGGTGGAGTGTTGATTCCATATCGATTTGTATGAGGGCTACTCCTTCTGGTGGTTCGATCTTGGCCTACATGGAGTATTTATGTAGCAATCATGCAAGATACACAAAATAAACAACAACAATATAAACAATTTTATACACAAAAGTTTGGACACTATTTTGACGATTAGCTCTTTTAGTTGTCCGATCTGCATCTAATTGGAACATTTGATAAAAATTAACTTAAAGTAACCAAAATTTTGTGTTTTCAGCCATATTAAGTAATATGAATAAAGTTTGTTCATATGCAAGTCCTAACTCTCCCTCAGAAAGAGGGTAAGCAATTTCATTGCAAACTAGAGGTTCTTTCCTATCCTGACAACGCTTTGTGTATTTTGTAACTTCATCATGCAAAGACGAATGATCTTTGCCTGGTGTCGAAAAACTTCGTTCGTATCGTTGTATCGCAAGCGGCTTTGTTATCCTAGATTTTAAAATATTTATAATAAATTTTGTAAAGAGTTCCAAAATGGGTATAAGCCACAAAAATAATAAACGATAGATTATTGCAAATATTTCTAAACAAGGTCATACATTTTGCAAATATTACCCACCTAATTAGGTCACAGCTGTCCCTTTTAAAGCCATAAACTAATAAATAGTTTAACCCAAAATTAATTTCAAACTCATTAGTCACATCCGGGCCTGCTGCTACTTTATAACAACAAAATATAACCCCTTTTCATCTATTGAACTACCTGCGCATTTGTGTGTGCAAAATTCTTTTATTGCCTACCTGCGCATGGTAACAAGTAGCGCAACTCGCACAATATATGTAATTGAGAGTAGTAAAGAGTAAAAAAATGAGACGATCGGTCGTATACTGAGTGTAGCTTGCTCTCTGAACTATAGGTTTGAATTCTACGAAGTTGGTCTAAGTAAATAAGTATAATTAATTCATTTGTCTATGCAAAATAAAATTTTTAATTAGAATAATTAAATAAAATTAAGCGAAATTGACTTTATATTAAATAAATATACAACTTATAAATATAAAATAGAAAATTTTGCATTTGTTAATTGTAAATCAATAATTTAAAATAGTCTATTTTACAAATTTTTTACTAAACAATTTTAAAACCTTATTCGAATAAGTATTACAAACATTTCAAAAGCATCGCCGAAGCAGTCAGGATTTGTATGAAATATTCACTTATACTCACTCTGCTACTGTAGCAGAGTGTCTAACTCTTATACGCATAATAACATCCACAAACTGAAAAACCACCCTCCTTTGCAGTGATTCGGTATACGAATGAAGTTTTGTCGCACAACTTGTTGCGTTGCCTTTGAACTCGTATATGATATGGGGTGGTGGTGGGTTTATATCCTGTGTAGAAATAGGCGAATACTTGCAAACAATATAAGCCGAAAAAGAAGAGAAAAATATTATACTCAAAAAAGTTTAACAGTTATAGACTTTTTACAGTTAAATTTCTGAATCTCTGAAATAAATAGAAATAGCAATCGTATTCAAAAATTTGTGAGGCAAACTTTTTCTTTCTCGTAGCAATTCCAAATAAACGATTCGATATATTGCAATTGAGGTACTTCTGGCAATGGGCGTACTTGGGAACAGCTGAGCCGATTTGTTAATTTTGTTTTCATATTCAAAATAGTCCGAGTAAGGGTTTTAAATATATGGGAAATTTTTTTTCATTTGAATTATTTAGTCCGGTGGCTTTTAACAGTTCAAACCGTGTTTCACGGCTTTGGAAAATTTCTTGAATTCAAAAGTTAATTTGGGGAAATTTGGTTCTGCATATAATCGCTTTTAAACTAAGTTCTTAGACTTTCCCGACGTGTTTCTCGGTAGCCGGATATTCCACCGCAGCGGGTTGACAATTTGTGGTTAATCCAGTGGCTTTTAAAATCATGTTTTATGGTCTACAAAATGAGTTATTAAATGTGTGTTGAACGGATTTGGGAAATTGAATAAAATTGGTCTGAAAAGGGATGAACATATTAAACTCAGATTTTATGCTCTTCACAACAGATGTTTAAAGAAGTGTCTAGAAGTTTTTGCAAAATATCCATCTAATTTGAAAAAGAATGTTTTAAAATTGTTTAGGAAACGTTTTTCTTTCTTCCGGAGGATTTTAAACTCGATGAGAATATTCTACACCAAAAATAATTGAACAAGTGTGTCGCCGATTTTGGAAAAAATCACACCCAATTATATATATGTACTTTCATTATATATATGTACTGGTCGACTCTTGTTACACAAATTTTGATATCAGACCACTAGAATATGGTAACCGCCATCTTAATCTGTTCCCCTTTCTGGTTTTGTGTAAGAAAAACAATTGGTTGTGATTAAGTTTATCTTAAAACGACATATTTGGTGTATTTTACATCAAATTTAATAAAATGTTGCATATATGTTCGTTTCGGATCATTAGAAGGGCTACCTGCCATACAAACCTATCCGCCATCTTGGATTTTTGTAAGAAATAACTTTTTTTCGGTTTAATTTAGCTTGGAAACGAAAATGTTTTATAGCTTTTACTAATCAAAAAAATACCAGCAAGTCTGTGTATCCGTAAGAAATACAAGTTGCTTCTGGGTCACTAAAAACTTCACCAAACCCACGACAAGCTTTCACTTACTTACAACTTGTTATCTGTCACCTGAAGTAAAGTTTATGCGCAAAACTTCTGACTATTCAGCAGCGTCTAACTGAAGTGCAGCTTGACTTTTCAACTGAAGGATTGTTTTACATCATTTGACAGGTTCATTTTTGCACACATTTTCAATTTATCTTAAGCATACGCTTTGTAGTACTAAGTCACATCATATGCCATCTGCTACTCCAAAGCTGCACATACTATTTTTTAAGTTACACAGAATCATTTTTCTTTGGAAAAACATAAGCTGAAAGGAGTACATTTGAGTAAGGCATACATTTGGCTCCTCCTTCGCTTGACAGCACAATAAACTTGCACACGATGTACAATGTACAAAATGCGTAAGGCCTTCTTTCTGGAGGGAACAATAAGCTAAATGCTGTTGTTGTACATATACTCAGTCAGTCATAAGTTATAATTTGTAACAATTAGTTTTTCGTCTTCGTCGTTTATATATTCCTTTCTTTTTTATCCGGAACTTTTCGCCAATTTTGCACATTTTTCATCGCCACAGATGTCATCTGTTGCTGTATTTTTCACTCAATTTTTCTTCCTTTTTTTATTTTTAGTTTGCAGTCTCGTCTGACATTGACAAAGGCGTCGTAATATGCGTGATAAATGAACGGCAGAAGTCAATGTCATCAATCAGAATTTAGACATTCAAGTGATGAAAATGCTTCGTTCTATTGAATGATGGCGAAGAAGGAGAGTAAGGCTGTTGGCGTATGCACGTAAAGGAAGTGAGTTGAAAGCCTCTGGCATTGAAAATTTTAATGTAATTGATTTTAATGCATTTCGAATTTGGTTTTTATTTCTATAAATTTTTTATACAGAAATCGCTTAAGCTTTCTTCAATGTTAAAAGCGTCATTTGTTACTTTAATGGAACATAAAGTTTGTTGTTTCTATTGAACGCTAAATGTGCGGAGGTATGTTTTAAATAATGATTATTTAAGTTTCTCCAATTAGTTTGTACACATCTAAAAATTGAAAACTAGTCCTCTACTGTATTTTCTTATATGTATAGGATTTCTGTAGCAAAAGTAGTCAGACGTGTCATGACATCCGATGTTGATATATTAATTAGCTTTTGCTCTAAATCCAAGCAGTTCTATGGTCTCAGATTTTGCTTCAGTTTTTTATTTTTTTTAAGACACTTAACGATGCTCAAATTTCAAACACCATGACTCGCGTTTGTTTTTGTTGTTTTTCAAAATATTTTCTTCTAAATTGAGCAAAGCATCTCCAAACGTATATACCTTGCATATATATGTACGTACAGGCATGCATGTCTACATCAGCAGCTAAAGAACAAAATATTCTTCACTGGAACTTATACATTTGCTCCTCATACGTTGCGATAATGCCCAAACGATCGAAGTTCATATTGCAATTGTGTTACTCTCAAGTTCTTGAATGCATTTTCGATTGCTCACATTTGGGTGACCAGTTTTTCCAAAGTATTGAATTTGTTTAAATTTTAAAATTGATTTGTAATCTGCGATGTTTTTCGTTTTCTATAAACTTTCAAATGCAGATTTGAGCCAGCATGCAATTTTGGCGATACTCAAAAGAAGGCTACCTCAAAAAGTGCGCGTGATATAAATCGTCTTTATAATGCGAATCTATTTAGCTTATGGGGTCTGCAATACTTTTTGATTCGTTACAAACTTTCAAAAGCAAACTTTCACACTACGTGTGAATGGTATCAAAAGCAAAAACAAAGTAAGTCAATGGCAAGCATACACATTTGTTTTTGCAAAGCAGACACTAAATTCTAAACAGCTGTGCTTACGTCTGCTTGTGCGTCAAGATGGCGCCAAGACTTTTTCGCATGAAATTCCATACATACACATTTGTTTTTGTAAAGCAGATGCTACAAAACATCGCACAAAGTGGAAACCGAGTATATAAAATAATGTGTTATGTATTCTATCTCATTCTCTCGTCGACTTAATTCTACACATTTATGTGCTTCTGTCTTTATCACAACGTTTCTAATGAAGTTTCACTTGTTTTTGTAACTTTAGCTTAATAAAATTTTCTCTAATTTGAATTGAATACCGGTTGTTCAAATGTGACCCGCCTCTTTCGCTGTTTTTGTGTGAGAAAAGTGTTGGTGCTGTTGTTAGTTTAGCTAGAAACGTTAATATTGGTGTAGCCTAATAAACGATTCTATATAGGTCCCGATCGAAAACTTCTTATATACAAATATTACCTCCATTATGATTTTTTGTATAAAAAAAAATTTTTTAATTCAATACAGATCCATTTGAGTTGAGATAGGGCCCTTTCTTGTTAAATGGGCCCAGATCCATATAGGCTCTAATTCGCCTATATGGGTTTTTGCATACATTTTTTTTGTAATTTGGGCCAAAAAATTTTCTCGCTTAAGTCTTTTGGTAAAAAAAGTATGGTTGTTACTTTGATTCAGAACGGATCCTGTCCTCCATGCAAATGCTTCCTTTATGGGTTTTTATATAAAAAGAAATTTTTTTTTTTTTTATATTTTAGACCAGATGTATATAGGTTCACATCAGAACCATACAAATATGTCCTCCTGTTTTTGTTGTTGTATAGAAACATTTTTTTTTGATATTTGGCTCCAGATCCATATAGATCCAAATCGGATTTTATGGATTTTTGTATAAAAAATTAATGTGTTAATTTGGTCCAAATCGTACCCTTTCCTCCATATACATATATTCTCCTTAATGGGTTTTATATAGCAAAAAGTTTTGATAATTTAGTCCAGATCCCTATAGGTCCACATCAGACCACTTCACCCATACAAAAAGTTCCTCCTTTATGGGTTTATGTATGCACAAATTACTGTTCCTTCTTCTTCGTACAATAATTTATTAATTTACTTCAAACACATCGGGCCCCTTCACCCTTACAAATAGTTACTCATTTATGGGTTTTTATATAAACAAACTATTGCTGTTAATTTGATCCATATCGGATCCTCTTCTAAAAAAGATTAATATAGCTGCACATCGGATTTCTTCACACAAAACATTTATCCTTCTTTATATATTTTTCTATAGTAAAAATTGTCGTTGTTCAATATAGGTTAAGATCGAACACCTTGCCCGATTAAAATATGTCCACCATCATAAGTTTTTGTATTAAAACATTTGTTCTTGTTAATTTGGTCCAGATCTACATTTATTCAAATACTACCTCCTTTATGGAATTTTATATAAAAGAAATTTGTGGTAGGTTACTTGGGCCCATACAAATATATCCTCCGTTATGGGTTTCCATACAAATATTTCCTTCTTTATAGGTTTTTATATAAAAAAGTATTAATTTGGACCAGATCCATATAGGTCCAAATCGAACCCCTTCACCCAGACAAATGTTTCCTTCTATTTTTTTGTTTTTTAGAGCAAAAGTTGTTGTTTTGGTCTCAATCTCTATAGGTCTAAATCGTATTCCAAATTTGTAAAATAAATGGACGAATGAATGTCATCTATGTCTCTAGTCACGTTAGCAGACCATTTGCAATAATTTTTTGTAATTCCGCATCTAGATAACTTCTATCCGAAGTTTGGTGCCACTTAGTTCT
Organism: Leucophenga maculata; assembly: GCA_035044805.1. Lineage (NCBI taxonomy): Eukaryota > Metazoa > Arthropoda > Insecta > Diptera > Drosophilidae > Leucophenga > Leucophenga maculata. The sequence goes on along the minus strand of JAWNNP010001400.1, from coordinate 149,651 downwards.
ATAGTCTCTGATAACTAGTCTTTCAGTCAGAGGGAGGCGTTATAAAACGGCGAGATCAACTCTATCGAATCTTCTACCTTAATTTCATTTCCTCTTTCTCAATCTCTCTTACTCACCGTTTTACACTTTAGCTGAATCCCGACCGCTTCACCCCCCGTTCTATTACCATGTGTATCAAACTTCATCGCTTTAAATGGATACAAAGACATGTCTACTTTTGTTTATTGCTTATATGAGGGTTGAGATTCGGGTTACTTCTCCCTAGCAGCCTATGTTCTTTTCCAATGTCCCATCTATATCTATACCAAAATTCATAAAAATTGGTTTGGCGGTTTAGGCGTGATGCGCGCACAAACAAAAAATTTTCTCTGATTTTATTATGTATGTATGTATTATGTATAAATTACGGCAATAAAGTAGCGAAAGAAATGTCAAAGGACAGATGGTAACAGCAGATGACACAGTTTTATTATATTTCTTTCTCTGTTTCTTTTGTTCATGGTCCTAATGCATTTATTACTACATAGCGCACTTCAATATAATCATAAACAAATTTTAATATATATTTATGTACATATGTTCTCCAGATGTGCAAAAAAAAATAAGAGGAATTTTAGAAAAGTCATATTTTTTACCTTTTCCGGGCGTAACAAAAGAAATTTTTCGATCTTTATCCCATCTACTCTCAAAATGATGACATGATGGACAGTTTTGATACCCAAGATCGTGTTGAGCGTACAAAAATGCTTTAGAATCCCTTCCAGATTTCAAATGTCTTGTCTCGATATATAATTGATATAAGCTCACTTCATGTCTCACTATATGCGGTAATTTGACGACTCCATTTTTTCGGATAGCTAGTTCATCCATATTCAAATTCTTAGACACCAAACTTCCAACAAATCTTTTGGAGGAAAAAAATAAAAAAAAAACAAATTACAAATAGTTCTTAATTAGTGTTTTTATTAAAATTTATGTATATAGGTACACGCAGGTACCATATAATATTAGTTATTTTTGGCGACCGTATTATTTCTTTTTTGATAACATTTAAACAACGATGAAGCTTATGTTTATTCACCATTAGATCTTGAGTCTGCCAACAACAATTTTTCATAACTAATAAATATTTACCAGTTCAAGTTGTACTCGTTTACGTAACGGTAAAATTCTGATTCACCTGTACCCCAATGCAATTGTTCCTCATAGTATTTGATAACTAATTGTGGAACCTCATTGTTGACAATGTGCGCTGGAATCTTTTCAATACGATCACCGTCTTTAAAAACAACATAAAAATAGAGTACTCCTGCGTTTTTCGTGATGCCGAGTATTTTCTCCACATCCATGTTACGATCGAAGCCGTTGCTGCGGGTTTTGCATTTACCGCTATAGAGTGTCAGCACCTTAGGTTTTTCGTGTTGAGGACTTTTAGTGGCACTGAAGCGACGACGCGGTTTCGTAGCTGTTGCACATTGTTTGCTGGTGCTTGGAAATTCAATGTCGGGAAGTGGAACAGCTGAAGCCTTCTTTGGTACGGATCCGGTGGTTAAAGTTGCTGCAGTCTTCGTGGTTTGAACAGCACTATCGATGGTGTCACATGTAGGTTTTTTTGCTGCTGGTGCTAAAAATGTATGTCCAGTGGTTGTGGGTGCTCTAGGCTTCTTGGTTTCGACAGCACTACCAATGGTGTCACGTCTACGTTTTAATGGTTTTTTGGCCGCTGGTGCTAAAAATGTATGTCCGGTGGTTGTATGTGCTGTAGGCTTCTTGGTTTCGACTGCACTACCAATGGTGTCACGTCTACGTTTTGGTGGTTTTTTGGCTGCTGGGACAACAAATTTAAAACCGCTGGTTACAGCTGCTGTAGTCCTGATTGTTTTGGCCCCGCTATCGATGGGTTCACGTTTAATTTTTGGATGGTTTTTGGCCGCTGGTACTACAAATTCATGTCCGGTGGTTGTAGGTGCTGCAGTCTTTGTTGTTTGGACAGCACTACCAATTGTGTCACGTCTAGGTCTTGGAAGATTTTTTGCCGATGGTGCTATAAATTCATGTTCGGTGCTTAAAGATGCTTTAGTCTTCGTGGTTAGTAAAGCATCATCGATTGTGTCACGTCTAGGTCTTGGAAGATTTTTTGCCGCTGGTACTAAAAATTCATGTTCGGTGCTTAAAGATGCTTTAGTCTTCGTGGTTAGTAAAGCATCTTCGATTGTGTCACGTCTAGGTCTTGGAAGATTTTTTGCCGCTGGTACTAAAAATTCATGTTCGGTGGTTATTGGTGTCTTCATTGTCTTCACACCACTATTAATGGTGTCACGGGAACGGAGTTTTATTTTTGTTGTTGGTTGTGAAATTTCTTGGTTACCATTTGCATGCTTCGCTGTTGATGTATCCGAACGATCGATGCTATGACTTCTCTTTTTATAATCCACTGTTGCAGCAGTTGGTTTCACCAAACTTTCCATGGTTACACGTCTACGAAGAGGTCTCACAAAATTGTCAATGCTTTCAAGTGTACGATTCGTTTCCTTTGACTCTGGTTTCGTTGAAATGCGATCCATTACTATGAAAAAATCTTAGCTTTGCATCAATGCGGTTCTGTTCGCCTTGAAGGTGGATGCAGTACTGACTGATCGTTTGAAATAATTTGAGTTTATATAGCTGCCGCGAGTAGCTTTTTGCAGAAATATGAACAGTTGTCGAACGAAAAGAGTAAAAGAAAGCAATAAAATATGTGTAAGGGCTGCCAGGTGGTCAATTAGTAGAGAGAGAGAACGTAAATGAGAACCTTTTAGCAGGTAAACGCAATTGAATTTGGGAAAATTTAACATCTTGCGAAATATCTGTATTTTTTTTCGAAAGTAATAAAATGCTTTAAGCCAAACGAATTTGCGAATTTCTGAGAACTGAATTTAATTAAAAAAAAAATACCTAATGTACTCTAAGATCGTCGAAAAATACATAATTTTCGAAGAAGATGAGACTTACTACTATTATGACATGGATTTAGCTATGTACATATCTATGGATCACGGTAATAGGGAACACAAATGCTATTAAAATCGTCCTTGAGGTTCGATCTAAGCATATCTCTGAGGTCTGGGGATTAGGACGACATTACATTTATTTTCTCTACACATAACTAAGAAGACAAGTTGAGGAAAAAGAAACTTATGGAATCAGTTTCTTAGACTCGAGGCTCATCATACCACTTTCTCAAAAGTACAAGCTGAGATAAAGAACATAAACCTCAAAAATGTCTCAGGATTCGATAAAATTTATGTATTCATCAATAGAATCCTGCCTTTAAAATGTACCAGATTTCTCACATATATATTCAATACCATGTTGAGACTACAATGTCTCCCAGACGTCTCTGAACGACGTCGTTCTGTCCCATTATTTGCTGTAGACATTCTCTCAACGAATGCTAAGCAAAACTCGGTCTTATAGGTACTAAAATTAAAAATGGCTATCTTTAATATGAAATAAATATGTATGAAATACTGGATTTGATCCAAGGTCAAAATGTATGTAACTTAGCGCAGGATGCACTACAGTACCTCATATACACTCGACCACCCTGCCATGCCAGCATGTCTCCCATCTGTACAGCAGAATTAATTAAGATAGCGAGTTGAGTAGGGAGCGAAAGAGAAAGAACGAGTATGCAGCAGAATAGGAATAAATAATTAAAACTTTGAAGTGTGTTGTGTCTCCTTTTTATTAAAAAAATAGAAATAATAAAATGGCTTCCTATGGCGCGCGATCTTTAATTGTTGCCGCTCAGCCGCACTACCTTTGAGTACAGTAGCGCCGGCAGCAGATCGGCCGCAACCACAACATTATACGAGGGCTGGCCTTGGCCACTGTGAAAAACTGGTAAAACGAATTCAATTGTGGTCGCGATTCGCTCACCGACGAATTTCGTGATGGTCGTCCAAAATCGCTCGTTGTGCCAGAAAACATCGATGCTGCGTGTGAACTGATAAAACAGGATCGTCATGTGACATAACGTGAGATTGAGGCATTCATGGGCATTAGTATGTATTCTGAATGGTATACAACCATTTATTTGTCTGAAGTTTTCGATGAACTGAGAAAAACTAACCGACGATGACGAATCATACTTCATCAAGATAATGCGAGCTCTCACACTTCGTCTGTAACAAATGAGTTTTTGGACGCTCAAGACATCGAATTGAAGGGTCATCCGGCATACAGCCCTGACTTGGCACCAAATGACTTCTTCCTGTTCCCTCACATCAAAAATAAACTGCGCGGACAGCGTTTTTCAACTCCCGAAGAAGCTATTGTTGGAGGTATCTCTTTTGGAGTCGCAAAACTGATTCACAAAATGGTTCGGGTGAATGCAAAAGGGTTTAGATCTGAATGGTGAATATTTTGAAAAACAAAAAATCGAATTTTTCTCATAAATTACAGTTTTTCCATGGCTGTTTTGAAAGCTTGCCGGATTTACTGTACAATTCTATGAAACTGTTGAGGATTTCCGTAAAATTTTCTTTTTTCGAATTGGTATATCTGGATTATGCGTCCATCAACCATTCCCTACGGTAAAGCTTTGCTTAAAAAGTATTCTATAAATTATTTTAGAAAAATTAACAAACTTCGCTTGTTTTCGGGCTTCCCCTGTTTAAGATTCACAATAACGCGAGCCCAGTTCCATTTCGTGGAACAACGTCTTAATCCTTAAATTTTATTGTATATCGCCTCTAACAGCAACTAATTATTATATGACAGGGCTCGAACAGCGAGAGCATCTGTCCAGTCGTAACTCGTTGCCTTTTTAGTCAGAATATGACCTTGGTGAATTCTTGGAACTGCATCGGTGTGATATGCAGGTCCGTCTGGCATAATCAATTAAGTAACTTCACTGTTTGCGTTTGATCTTGTGAGAAGCATTCTTTAAATGAAGATAACGAGATGAACCGCTTTACCTTTATCCAGTCATAAATTTTTATGCGAATAATTACTTTAATACAAATGCTTGTAACGGGCAGAAGGAAGAGGATGACAGTTTCCATAGATTAAACACATAGATTCCTCATCAGCTTCAAAAGTATATATAACCATATCGGATAGTATAACCATATCGGATAGTAGAGGCTATGAGTGATGCTGAATATTTCTGTGTCTACTTTTTTTAACGCAAATGCTCTTATAATTATATATGAATAGTCGATCCATCATTAACCAATCAATAACTTCTGAACTTTAAGTTATTCCAATAATATGATTTTTGTACCTTATCAAAATATACCTCTGTGCAAGGGCGTATCCAGGGGGTTGGGCAGTGGGCAAATTTGATCGATAAGAATGGAATTCATAGCGATTTTGGTCAATATTTTCGGACAAAATTTGACCACAAACAGTTAAAAAAGAAATGAGGGAAGTATGACAAAATATGTTGAACGATTTTGCCACAGATCTTCACATTGTCTTACATACTTACATGGTTTCAACCGTGTGATGCACTAAGCTGAGAGATTTCTGCAAACCTTATTATTCCAACTCGTGCAGATCGTCCTCTATTTCTTCATTCAACAATTAAGTTTGGAGCTCTATGTAAGCACCCATGGTTTACAGTTATTTCGATCATTCAAATAAGATGATTAACCCAGCCTCTAGTAGTGCTGAAAATCCTTCGAAGAACCTTTCTCTCGAAAACTTCTAATGCTGTTTCGTCTGACTCAATCACGGTGCTTCAGAGCCATGCAGTATGACCGGGAGTATCAGCGTCTTGTAGATCTTGATTTTAGTCAGTCAAGAGGCGGCACCTATGAGCAATATTGATTCTCTGCCTGATATCCAGGCTGATTTTGTTGCTGACCATTTCGAAATTGGTCGCCAACTTTAATAGGTCCAAAGATCGTGCGACAAACTTTTCTCTAACCTACTCGGAGGCGATGAAGCGTACAATTTCGCAGATAGAGAAATGACACCGGTTCGATGAACGCATACCCAATGACTGAAATTTCAATTCTTTTTTTTTTATCTTTCAGAAAGGAGCCCCGCTTTTTGCATCAACTATAACTATTCCATCCGATATAAGATTCTGTCGCGCGTATTATGTACTCTGCACTAGGTATCCCGTTCGTCTTTGCTAAATGACGCTATCACACACACAAAGCGTTGTCAGGGTACCAAAGAAGCTCTTCGAACCCTTTGATAACAAGAGATGTTTTATGCTGGGTGATGCGCTGTCATACGATTTTTTCAATCTTCTGATGGAATACATCCTACGCCAGTGTCCGTACATGCAGAACAGGCCGGGCTCGATCTTCGCAGGAACGGCGAGTCAGCAAGGCGTTCTCAGAGTTTGAAAAACAGTCTCGGCTCATGAAGTACTTGGTGTCTTCTCGCACTCCGTCATCGCGTTTTGAATGGTTAGTGACGATGGAGAATTTTAACTTCAGTGTTGTAGAAAACTTCGTCTATCTTAGATCCGAGAAAACCAGCAACAACAACGTCAGCCTGGAGATCAGGCAAAGAATTACGCTTGCAAACAGATGCTTTTTTGGGCTGAGCAAGCAAATGAGAAATAAAGCAATCTCGTAGAAGCATGGACCGTGATTGAGTCAGATGAAACGGCGTTGAAATTCTTTCAGAGAAAGATTCTCCGCAGGATTTTTGGTCCTATTAAAGTCGCCGACGAGTTTAGGTCCAATGTGAACCGCAAGAAGTATGAGCTATTCGATAAGGTTGATGTAGTCGAGCGCATAAAATTCCAGCGGCTGTTCTGGGGTGATCACATCATTCGAATAGATGAAAGCATTCCAGCAAGCATGTTAACCATGCTTGCTGGCCCAAACTTGATTGATTGGTGGACGATATAATAGAGGACGACCGGGCACCTGTTGGAATGATCAGGTATGGAGAGATCTCTACGTTCTTGGCATTTAAAACAGCAAACGCCTGCGAACACAAGACCTTTCCTAAATGCGGTCCTGACCGAATGAAAAAAGTGCCGGAAAACGCCTTTTTAAACGGAAAATTTTCAGAAGCTTGCAGCTGTCCCGCCCATGTCCTTACCACACACATAAACTCAACATACGACATAACCAGCAAACATTTTTTTGAAGGCTTATATTTTTTTAAATCGTTCACTTCATCAGCATATTATTCGACGAAGTTCCATAAAAATATAAACTTAACTTAAAATGCCGTGTTTTATCACAAGGACACAGCTGCACTTGCATTTTTATGAGCCAAAAGAAAAGCTATGCCATTTACGGGTATTACTCGTACTACCTACCTGTACTTGGCAGCGGAAAAACCAATTATGCGTTAGCATTTGCAATGCAATTGCAGCTGGCGCACTACGCTGGGGACTCACTTCATTTATGCAATCTCAGGTACAGAAACCACGCCTACAAAATATGTGCATACCAAAGTATCTAGATGCATACTTCATGTTGCAGCAGCAGTTGCAAAACCGAAAGCAAGTTTATTAAAAAAAATAAAAAAAACCAAGAAAAGTCATATAATTCATGAAATGCGTGGGCGCACATTTCAAATTCCAAAATGCGGCGGCAGCTGGCGACTGTAAAGAAATCAAGGAAAAACTTTGCTGCATGCTGCATGGAAAACATTTTCGCATAGACACTTAAGTCCTTTATTTATTTAACACATACACACACACACATATACACAACGAGTTGTAAAATTATAATTCCAAAGTAAAATAAACCGCAGTGCAACACTTACAACTATGAGTTGTACAAGTAGCAGCAGTAGGCACACGGCTGGACCAAGGACGAGGCGGATCGTGCAAAGGGTTGCATAAATTCGCACCGCATCAACGTGTCGTGCCATGTCGGTGAAAATGGCCTTTTGCAATTTTAATAACCACTCAAAATGAAAAGGGGTCTTTAAGGAATTTCGATGGCCTCCATGTTACTTCTGCAGAAGGACAGTCAGTCAGACGGACACACACAGCTTTGAGTTGCACGTTTTGACCGCAGAATGCGAATACCTTTTGCATATTTTATGCATGAATTTTAATGAAAATTAATGCGAAATTTGAGAGAGAGAGACAGTGTTGCACGAGTAGGACAAGTATCTGCACATTGCATGCATAAAATACCATTTCATTTAAAATTTGAAGAGACAGTGCGACGAAGGAGCATACTCGTACCAGCAGCAAAAAATTAATTCATTTTCTAATAAGTAGAAAAAACAAAATTGTATTTCCTTACAAAACGCGCACAAAGTATAATCAAATCAAATTATCTACTGCAAATGAAGCTAACGGTTTTTTTTTTTTTTTTGTTAAAAATTTCCAATTAAAAACATATTGAAAATTGTGAAGGACGAAGGATAACGCGCGCTGCAGCACAAAATTGACAAAAGCAATTCGCAGCAATTTCCAATCAAAACAATTTCCGCTTTTCCAACAGTTTTCATTGTTATTACACTTGTGGTGATTTGGAGAATGTCAAGCATCAGAACAGGACGAAGGACCTTGAAGTGGCAAGTGAATGTGACATTGTTGTTGTTGCTGTTGTTGGCCATTGTAATTGTCGCGCAGGAAATTGACTTCGGTTATCAAATTATTACCGCGAATATTTGGTATAATTATTGAACTTTTAAGCGAAAGGAGAATGTGCCATCTAAAAGCATCTTTTTTTTTATTGGTTTTTAATGGTTTTTGGGAAATTGCTATTTGAGAAGTGATTAGATAAAATTTTTTCAGCATTAGATTTTATAGAGTCATCAGATCATTATAAAACATTTGTAATTGCTTTTGCTCCCAAGAAAGATATAAAAAGTTTAAATTGGGAAGGAAGGAATCTTTGGAATCGTAGGATAATTAAGCCTACATGACAAAACCTCCATTATAAGGAATAGCCAGGAGTCAGGAGTATAAGATTTCAACATAGACCTACTAACTCAATGTTATCGCAAAAACGAACCTCGCCTATCAAAGAACTGACTAAAGGTTTTGATTTAGAAGTTTCTTGCTGCAAGGGCAAAAACAGAAGAACGCTAGTTTCTGAGAGAAGAACTGGTCCACGATCTTTGGACCTATTAGATTTGTCGAACAGTTTCGAAATGGTCAGGCAGAGAATCAATCTTCCTTATAGCTGCCGCTTAGATAGCAAATTAAAAGTCGATACCTCTCTCGAATGTCTAAAGTCAAGATCTACAAGACGCTGATACTCCCGGTCCTACTGTATGGCTCAGAAGCATGGATCGTGATTAAGTCAGACGTAACGGTATTATAAATCTTCAAGATTGGTCCTATAGATAGAGGCTGGGTTGGTCATCTTATTTGAATGTTCGGAAAACCTGTAAACCATGGGTGCTTACATGGAGCTCCAAACTTAATTGTTGAACGACGAAATAGAGGACGCTATCAAACACTATGAAACTCAATCAAACACAAGCAAACACTATTAAACACAATCAAACACTATCAAACTTAATTAAACACCATCAAACACAACCAACTCACTCAAACACTTCCAAACACTATCAAACACAATGAAACACTATCATACACTATCAAATACTATCAAACAATATCTCAAAAACGATCAAACGACACCAAACAGACAATCAAACACAATAAATCGCACAATCAAACGCTCTATCAAACACCATCAAACACTATCAAACACTTTTAAACACTATCAAACACAATCAAACAAAGTGAAACTCAATCAAACACAATCAAACTCTATCAATCTTAATCAAACACTATCAAACAGTATCAAACTCAATCACACACTATTAAACACTATTAAACACTATCAAACACTGTCAAACACTATTAAACACTATCCAACACTATCAAATACAATCAAACACTTTCAAACGCCATAAAACACAATCAAACACTATAAAACACAATCAAACACTATCAAACACTATAAAACACAATCAAACACTGTGAAATGAAATCTGGTATACATTAATGGGATCGGGAGACTTAAGATTGGTCAAAATCAGAGAGAGTGACACCTCACACCCTATATAAGCGATAAAAAGAATAAGTCATATCTTGGTATAGAAAGTAATGTCATCCATTAAACAAGTGTGAATAGTTTGACTTCTCTGAGCAGGGGCAGAGCTCAACTAGTTATCGAATATATTTGTTCTCTTCTGTTAATTGGAGCCAATTTACATATCTCCACTACTCCGTTTTATATAAATTGTTATTCATGCGCTGTGGTAGTTTGCTTTAAAATTAAAACTCTTTACTTCGAGATATACCTCATATTAAACACTTTCCAATTAATTTCAACAGATTTCTGTTTGTATTGTTCAACTGGAATAAATTAGGCAAGTTTTATGAACTGTCAGTCAAATTAGACTGGCATAGACTTGAATATGAATTAGTTTCGAAGACAATCGAAAAACAAATGTTGTACAAATACTCTGTTCTACAATTTCTGGCTGCTTTCCAATCAAAGTCAAATACAATTCATTTTGCTGCTGTGGCCACATGCCACAACGTATACAATATGCATCCTTATTGCTTATGTAGTGTGTAGATACGTAGATACATATTTATGCCATCATTTCTATTTGTCATTTTAAGCCAAGGCAAAACTACTTTGCGCATATTTAACAGAAATTTGAGCAACTTGAAAGTTTGCACACTCACACATACGAGTATTCTATTCGTACATAAATAATTAAGTTGGCAAGTTTTAGTGCAGCTCTAAGTTTTGCCTTACTGCTAAATATTTGCTTGAATAAGTTTTGTGCGTGCGTGTGTGTGTGGTGTGTATCTATAAGATACGCTGCAAAAAGTTTCGCATGTTTGCCAAAGTGAGAACTAAGCATCGTTGTGCGTTGTTAATTTTACAAATTCCATGTAAATGTCATTTAACCACTCAATTTTACATACGAAGTACATACGAGCAACTAGATACAAAAGTATCTGTGCGAAGTATCTAACTGCCACAGACAGCTGCGGCCTGACAAAAGGTGCTCCGCACGAAGAGCATATTTTATTTTTCGACTAGCTGCATAAATATTTATGAGCCTTGGGTCGTAGTATTAGTAGGAGTAAGCGCATTAAAATGGCGTCAAGGATTAAAGCATTGTGAAATTTTATTTTTGTAAATTAAACGAATTAAAATATTATTCTTTATTTTCATAAGCTGTTAAATTATAATTGAATTATATCTAAGCGTGCATGCTAAACAAAGCATTAGAGAAATATTTTTATACACTGTGCTTATAGGGTAGAAGAGTATATTAAATTTATGCAAATGTATGTAACAGGCTTCAAAAGCCCAGACGATTTAGACATGTCCGTCTGTCCAGCTTTGCCTATGAACATTGACAACTTTGAGAGTATAAAGGATTGCGTCGTCAAGTTTGCATGTTTATATTCTCCTATAAGTGCTTCAGAACACTTGTATTCAATCAATCACAATAAAAAACCATCAAACACAATCAAACAGCATCAAACACGATAAAACACAATGAAACACCATCGAACATAATCAAACACTATCGAACACAATAAAACACAATCAAACTCAATAAAACAAGTTCAAACACAATCAAACATTATCAAACACCTTCAAATACAATCAAACACCTTCAAACACTCTCAAACTCAATCAAACGCGATCAATCGCGATCAAACTCAATCAAACACGATCAAACACCATCAAACACAATCAAAATCAATCAAACACCTTCAAACCCCTTCAAACACTTTTGAACACAATCAAACACCTTCAAACACAATCAAACAGAATCAAACTCAGTGAAACATCAATCAAACAGAATCAAACTCAGTGAAACATCAATCAAACAACATCAAACACAATCAAACACCTTCAAAATCAATCAAACACCTTAAAACTCAATCAAACACCTTCAAACACAGTCAAACACCTCTAAACACCTTCAACCACTATAAAACACAATCAAACTCAATCTAACACTATCAAACACCTTCAAACACAATCAAACTCCTTCAAACACTATAAAACATAATCAAACTCAATCAAACACGATCAAACACCATCAAACACAATCAAAATCAATCAAACACCTTCAAACCCCTTCAAACACTTTTGAACACAATCAAACACCTTCAAACACAATCAAACAGAATCAAACTCAGTGAAACATCAATCAAACAGAATCAAACTCAGTGAAACATCAATCAAACAACATCAAACACAATCAAACACCTTCAAAATCAATCAAACACCTTAAAACTCAATCAAACACCTTCAAACACAGTCAAACACCTCTAAACACCTTCAACCACTATAAAACACAATCAAACTCAATCTAACACTATCAAACACCTTCAAACACAATCAAACTCCTTCAAACACTATAAAACATAATCAAACTCAATCAAATGCGATCAAACACCATCAAACACCTTCAAACATCATCAAACACCATCAAACCCCTTCAAACACAATCAAAAACCTTCAAACCAATTTAAACACTATCAAACACCTTCAAACACTATCAAACTCAATAAAACGCAATCAAATTCAATCAAACTCCTTCAAACCCCTTCAAACACCATCAAACACCTTCAAAGTTTGAAAGTGTTTGATGGTGTTTGGTTGAGTTTGATTGTGTTTGATGGTGTTTGATTGTATTTGAAGGTGTTTGATGGTGTTTTATAGTGTTTGAAGTTTGAAGGAGTTTGATTGTGTTTGAAGGTGTTTGAAGGTGTTTGATTGAGTTTGATTGTGTTTGATGGTGTTTGATTGTATTTGAAGGTGTTCGATTGAGTTTGAAGGAGATTGATTGTGTTTGAAGGTGTATGAAGGGCTTTGAAGGGCTTTGAAGGTGTTTTATGGTGTTTTATAGTGTTTGAAGGTGTTTGATGGTGTTTGATGGTGTTTGATTGTGTTTGATTGAGTTTGAAGGGGTTTGATGGTGTTTAATTGAGTTTGATTGTGTTTGATAGTGTTTGATTGAGTTTCATTGTGTTTGATTGAGTTTAATAGTGTGTTTGATAGTGTTTGATAGTATTTAATACTATTCGATAGTTTTTGATTAATTTTGGTTGAGTTTGATTGTGTTTGAAGGTGTTTGATTGTGTTTAAAGGAGTTTGAAGGTGTTTGATGGTGTCTGATAGTGTTTGAATGAGTTTGCTTGTGTTTGATTATGATTGATTGAGTTTGATTATGTTTGATAGTGTTTTATAGAGTTTGATTGTGTTTGATAGTGTTTGATTGAGTTTCATTGTGTTTGATTTTGCTTGATAGTGTTTGGTTAAGTTTAATAAGGTTTGATTGTGTTTGAAAGGGTTTGATAGTGTGTGATAAAATTTTTTGCTGATCTGGTCATAGCACAGCCTTTGACTGTAAAATCGATTATGACCAATATAAATTGATTTATCGATATATCGCGTAATTTTAAATAATCGATTAACTACAATTCTAATAAAATATACCATTTAGGTCCATTTCGAGCAACAAAAAAAGGGTAGATCCCATACAAATCTGTAAATAAATCTGGATTTTTTTGTAAGAAAAACATTTTTTTGTGGTTTAAATAGTCCACATGGATCCGTAAATTAATAGCTCATACAATTTTATGTTTATATGTTGGCACAGCGTATCTCCCAGTCGATCATACTCGACTACAGCGTTCTTATTTGTTTTATATGAATAATTTATGATTTACAGTTCGACAAAGCGCAGAAATATTTTCCTTCCTTTTGATAAGAACCCATAAATTCTATGGCATAAAAAATATTTTAAAAATAAAAAATAAATAAAAAGGGTTGCTATTCGACTATGAGTTTTTTTTCTCTTCTTCATAGATAATACATTCATGCGCGCTTATAATGCAAAACTGGTGGCAAAGGACGTCCTAGTCCAGGATATACTTCCTAATTCAATGTGCTGCTCGGTGGCGCATGTTATTCTCTACGTTTCTTCATTTCTGCGGCTGCCCATTTCACGCCCATTCAAGATACTATTCGAGATACTTTACGACAGCGTATCAAAAATGTATATTTTATACATTGTATTTATTTATTTAGTGTTTATCTGCGTTGCGCATAAATGAATACGAAATCGAAATTTATTTGTAATTCAATGATTGTGCATAAACTTTCGAGATTTGCCTTTGAATATTGTTTAAAGGACTCAAATATTAGCTACTTCCTTTTTAAATATGTCAAAATATGCAATTAAAATGTTTTTCGATTAAAAATTAAAAAAAAAAAAATGAAACCAATTTTCTCAAGTTTTTTTTGGTGTGGAACGAGCGAGTTACTATCCACTTTATTTTTGCCCAACGGCAGAAATGCATAATTCATAAACTGGCAGATTATGCGCTGCTTTTGGCAAAGCAGCCACTGAATGCGAAGCTGCCTCACTCGCATCATGTAGAAACAAAGCCAACCAAACCAACACTCAGCCATCCATCTAACCCATTCAACCAAAACTAAACTCATGCGGATCAACTTTTTAATCGGATTCGCTACTCTATGCTGCATCAAATTTTATATACCCGCACCCCCACACATCCTTAAGTCTTCAGTGGTTTTGCCGAGCAGCAAACTAAGCCAAAAGTGCTGCAGGCAAGCAAATTTCTTTATCGTAATTTTAATTCAAATAGATACGAAAAAAATTTATACATTAATATGTGTGAGTGAGTGGCATGTGTATATGTAGATATGATATACATATATACTAAGTAAATGGGTGTATATCTAATATTAGTTCTAAGATTGTTGAGCATTATTTCAGAGCAAATATGCTTCAAATATTTATTTATCGTGTTTATACGACACACTTCATGAAACTACAAAAGTGGCGATATCACTAAATGTGAGATTTTTAATATCATGAAATAATGTGTTACGTCTCGAAGTAATTCATAGATAACACATTACCATAATGTGAAATTGAGGTGAATATATTTAATGCTTATGGTCTGACCTCATATTCACTTCCCTAACACTAACACCTTGATATTTTCTCTTCAATTATTTCATATCTTGGAGAAATCTCGTACCCTGCTCTTAACTGAAGCCCCCCAAATTCGCAGGGATATAATCAATGTAGCAATGGTGGAAATGGATCTTTAAATGCATTAAACAATTCCATCTTTTGGTAGTTTTTTTTTGAAGTCAGTCGACAATATGCTTGTAGTCTAAGTCTTTGTTATTTCCCAGAATTTTCTTCTGAATTTTTTTAAAACAGTTCCAAGCTGCTTTCTCATTTCTGGCCATACTCATATTGAATTCTTCATCTTACTTTAGTTCCCTTCTAATAAGGGCCATCGGCAACTCCATTTATTTTTGCCTCAGAAATTTTGAAAATTTCTCAAATAAATACATGAAAGCATCCCTCTCTATGATACCTTCGTTCCTATGATAAACTGTTTATATAATCCGAGTTTGATGTGTAAGGTTGGAAGGATGACTTTTTGTGTAGCAATAAGATTCTCGTAAAGAATGTTCCTAGATCCTGGAGTTATTTCTTGTCTGGCAGACCTTTTTAACACAATTTTAATCTCGAGCATGTCTTTCCCACTCACAAATAAAATATGGATACACCGTGTCTCCTTTTTTTTTTTTTTTTTTTTGGACCTTTAACATCGTTGCAAGAAACCAAACGTTTTGCTTTAGATAAGAATTTCCAGAATATGTGATCTCGATCACAATAAAAAAGTATCGAGTATCTGGAGCTAAACAATTCTCTCCTTCAATCTGCATCTCAAACCAAGTCACTTAACTCATCTTGAGTAAATCCATTGGAATTACCGGCTGGAAAACCATTTTTGTATTGGTCTAGCAAAAATAGCAATCGGTGTCATGATCTTTCTACACTCGCCGTAGGAGAAGCAAATATCTACTTCCTGTTTCCCGAGATTTGTAAAGAGCAAGTGACCCTTAATATTTTTGAATAAATGCGGGCTCACTTGCTCACCCTGAGTTTCCAAGTCCCTGTATCATACGGCTACTTTTTCTTGTGCGGGTTCACCCAGGTACATCACCGGCGGCCCGTTGCCCGCCATCAACAGAAGGAGGTGCACTGATAGTAGGCACAAAAAATTCAGTTTCACGATTAGTGATGCATTTAAACGAGATATCGTCTCAAAAGGTCTCAAAATATTGTGAATCTCGGTCAAAATACATTGGAAACAAATAAATGTAAAATGTCCGCCTTTTTTATATTATGAAAGGATAGATTCTCGTTTTGCATCACTATTCACGATGTACCTTCTTGTAGCATATTATGTAAATTAAAAGATTTTAACCACTGATTGATGTGAAAAATTATCTTCTTGGTCAAATCCAATGTTCCACAATCAAAACTGATTTCGTAAAATGACAGGTTTAAGCTCTAAAATTTGAAATTAGTTGAATATATTCAGTTTGAAATGGATCAAGAACTCCACCTATTTCTCATTTTGGACTAAGAACTTCTCATTTCATTGTAAATAAAATACATCATGATCCTAATCAGCGATCCCAAAAATTTTAAAACTTATTCTGAGCTATGATTCAGCCAAGAGGTTACACTAGGATATTAACCTCTGGATGATCTTGAAAGATTTGTTCATGAATAAGATCAAGGCATATTCGGACATATTATTTTCCGTTATTTTTGAATCCAGGGTCAAATTACGGATTTCGACCTTGATGAAGGCGTCATACTACGGATAGCTGGATCGTAGTTTTGTAGGAAGCACCCACCAAAGTTTCTCTAATGAAAAGTTTTTTCTTCGTTTTACAGGGCTTTTAATTCCGTCAGTGAGCATCCTCCAACGTTTCTCAAATGAAAAGTTTTTTTTTTCGTTTTACAGGGCATTTCATACGATCAGTTTTTCTTTCGCTTTTCATTTCATACCATCAGGGAGATAGGAGAATCCTCCAAAGTTTCGCAAATGAAAAGTTTTGCTTTCATTTTTCAGGACCTTTCATACAACCTCCAAAGTTTCTCTGACCAGTTTTTCATTCGTTTTTTTGCCAAGGAAGTTTGCATTTTCTCTAAAAGTTTTGACTACGAATTTCAAAAAAGGAAATATGTTGCAACTTTCGGTTTATTCTATTTCTCTTTATCCTGTTCTAAATTTAAAGAAGCATATATAATACGTGTATTATATAATACGTGTATTTTATATAAGCATCTAAATTTTGCTTAATTCAATTGATTAATTATTTTAACACAGACATGTTCGATGACATAAAGATTATTCGCTTAAAGAAAATTTACACGCTTTTCGTAGAACTCGATGACCATCTGTGGCACCTTCTCGTTGACGACATGCGTTGGTATTTTCTCGATGCAATGGCCCTCTTTGAAGACAATGTAGAAGTTGCTCACTCCATCGATTTTCATGACGCTCAATATTTTTTCAACCTCCAGACCGCGTTCGAAACCATTTCTGCGTGTTACCGTAGTAGAGCCGCTGTTGTCGGTTGCAATCTCCGGTCTCCGGTAACGTGCTGGCATCGAATTACGGCGTGGTATTTTGGCTGCTTTCTCACGTATGGTCTTTTTCTTTGGTAGCTCACTGAGCGTAAGACGGCGAGGACGTTTCGATGCATTTGTTGATTCAACGTCATCATCATCTTCACGTTGACGTTTATGGGACATCATAGTTTGATTAAATTTGGATTCATTCAAAATAATTTGATTCATTTTTGTTTTTAAGTATTTAGTTTTTTGACAAGTTTTGTAAATTTGTTCTTCAACTCTTGCTGCGATCTGGAGATCTGTTTGCTTTGCGTATTGCTGTTGCACTGACTAATGCTTGGTCCACTCGGCTTTTATAGATGCGCAGGTAGGCAATAAAAGCATTTGGCATGTATGGTTCGCAGGTAGTTTAATGAGTTATTTTTGCGTTGTCGGTTATAACAGTAGCAGCTGTCATCGATTTGACTAGCTAATTAGTTGTTTGTGGCTTTAAAGTGACTAATTACGACCTAATTGGTGACCTTATTACGCGGAAAATATTTGCAAATTTTATGGCTCAGTTTTACCTAAGTGAATTTTGTTTGTTTTTTGTTGTTGGGACATTCTATTTAAAAATCGATTACATATTTTATGAGATAAATTTGAAAATCATTGTGTAATTCTACCCATTTTAGGAATTCGGAGAAAAACTTCATATTTGTTTGAAATCAGGTATGAAGTTTTTTTTTATCCTAACATCCTTACTTAAATAGCCATACAACCATTTTTCGATCATGGACGCACGTAGATACGCACACCAGCCTCTGTAATCCTGAGCGGTACCAGTGGTTAATACCAAGTTTGGATAGATCAGTCCATAACTGGTCCTTTCCAAGTTTTAAAGTTTCTATCTTAAATTGATTGACCACTCCATGTTAACCATGCGGAAAAAGTACACCCACTGAAGAGATCTTTTAACTGAGAAGTTAGCCACGGACTGACATCCTTGCTAGTAAGCTGGTATGTATGCTGGTTCAATGGAACTCAGGAACCATCAAGCACAATAGCTGTCAGTAAAATAAGTTTGGGAATAACATTATTGAAAATATATTCCATGTCAAGAAATTCCGCTGGGATGTATCTTTTGCATCTATTAATTTTGTCAATAGTTGCCACTAGAAAATGATTTTTAAAAATACTATTCTCCTTCTCCAATTCTTGGAAATAACCACTTAAAACAGTATTGCAACTCTTGTAAAAACAATCGAAAAATGTTTTTTACTGTCTTACAGACACATGGACATGACTAGATCGATTCGAGAAACAAAATAAATATAAAAAAATGTATATATTGGTTGAAACAAAAAGTCGTTCGTACTTTCGCCTTTATTTCAAAAATCAATAACTTGTTGCCAACGACATTCCAACTTCATTATGCCCCGCTCATAGAAGCTTGCTTCCCTATTGGCTGATTTCGCAAAGCCTCTTTTGAGGCCACTAACTCGCCAGCTAAATCGTTCGACATTGACAGGAAGAGATGGTAATCCGATGGACTATAAGGTGGATGCATAAAGACCTTCCATCCGAACCTCCGGAGCTTCTGGCGCGTCACAATCGAAGTGTGTGGTCTGGCGTGGTCCTGCTGGAACACTATTGCTCTCCTATTGGCTAAAGGTGGCCGCTTCTGGGCGATTACTGCATTCAAACGGTCCAGTTGTTCACAGTAGAAGACCGAATTGAGTATTTGACCATAGGGGAGCCGCTCATAGTAGATGATTTCCTGCTAATCCCACCAAACACACAGCAAAACCTTCCTCACAGTCAATCTGGGCTTGGCAACCGTTTGAGCCGCTTCGCCACCCTTCACCAACGACCGTTTGCGCTTCACGTTGTCGTAAGTGACCCACTTTTCATAGCCAGTCACCATTTGCTTCAGAAACGGGTCGATTTTGTTGCGATTCGCAGATGAAAATTCGGTCCATGAGGTTTTTTCGTGTCAATTCGTGTGGCACTCAAATATCGAGTTTTTTTGTGAAGTCAAGCTTCTTCAAATGCCTTTGAATGGTCATATGACTGATATGATCTGCTCCCGGACAATGGTACGGCTGCTGCTACGGTGGTCTATCTCGATCACTTCCTTGATTTTATCGACAGGTCTACCGGAAAGTGGTGCGTCTTCCAAACACTAATGTTTCCCTAGGTTATGACCAAACAGTGCAAAACAAAAAGGTAGGAAATTAATGAGAAAAAATTATAGAAGCAAAAATTTTTTTGCTCCTCCTACTTCTCACTTCACGCATAAGTGCCTTATTTTTATTTTATGTATGCAAAGAAAAGGGAGGACGGAAGTATCATATGTCATATGTCATATTATCCGATTTTGATAAAGTTTTCCGATTTTGCTTAGACAGACAACTCTATACTAGCATACTTATGCCGAAGAAATTTTACCCTTGATGGCGATTTTATAGGGAAGAGGAGCGGGGTAAAATTTAAAAAAAAAATCGTAAAATTTCGGCGAAGTCCTAGTCGAATGCAAAAAGAACGAAGGCTCTGTCTGTTACTGTTTATGAGAGTCTTTCGTTCATACGGACCGACAGACGGACATGGCTATAACGACTCCTCTACCACTCCTGCCCATAATAGGGGTAACTTTGGGTGGTCTCCGACCATTATTTCTACCAATAGGCTCTTGTACCTTCTATACAGAGCCCAAATAATATATATACATAGTTTTATCGGATGGGACAAAATAAATAAAAAAGTTTGTTTGTTTGTTTGTGCACGCATCACACCTAAACCGCTAAACCAATTTGTATAAGGCTTGGTATAAAAATTGATGGGACATTTGAAAAGAACATAGGCTACTTTTTGTTAAAATCGGATGGGTGATGCACCATTGCCGCCACCCCCAATTTTAGTTTACATTTTTGCACCAGCTTGCATAAGCTAATAATAGTTCTTCGTGCAGTTAACATAAGTAAACAGAGCCAAAGCATCCTCTACTGTATTCTGAATTGAAAAATGGAGCTGATTTATTGCTTCTCTCCACATCACTAAGTAAATTTAATACTACTTAAGATGTATTTCGTTTTTCATTCGTATACAAGCTGACATTTGTCGCTACCAACATGTCGCCGAATGTCTCTGTGTCGACTAATTCCGTATCCCTTGACGTCTGCGGTTTCGTATAGCTATATTTAAGGTATTTTGCTGGAAGTCCTGATATTGAAGTAATATGAAAGGAAAAAGTTCTCCTAGTTTTTACTTTCAAATCCAAAAAATACCACCATAACATTTTAATATTATCTTGTTGAGCTAAGGAACAATCATATATACTTCCTAGGGTCACTGACAATTTTATAAAGTTTGCTATGAAGTAGAGATTTCGTCAGTTAAAAAAAATATAATTATCTCCACAACTCAAACTTCTAGTTTGCTAAAACGAAGCCTTAAATATGTCAGAAGTGAAATTTGGTGAATATTAATCTGTGACGAATAAAGCAATAATAACTAATAAAAATATTAAATCCCAAAACAAATTCAACAGAATCGAATGAGTGACAGCTTAAGTCATTTACGGGTGTGAAAAACTACCTGAAGATGGGTTACTAACTGCTTATTTATTGCCAACCTGTGGAACAACAGAGTATAAAAGAAAAACCCACAACTTAAATTTCATCAGTGTAAGAACTATATTGAACGCATTAAGAACTCCTCTGCTTAATCGGTTCAACAAAATTTGTATTTTGTATTACTTTATCGTTTCTACTAAGGTTTTGACGAACTCTTTGAAGGCTTTTGCTCCGCAACATTTATTAAAGAACTAATTGCGACTGTAAGTAAACATTACATGATGATCTATTTAAAAAAAAATCGTATAATATTATTGATTTATTTAATTTTAGGTGCAAAAATCTTGTGGAAGCTTGTGACCAGCAACTATAAAACTATGTCAATCGCTGCTTTCCTTGAGGGTTTGATCTCGCATGATCCAAATAATTTCAAGAACGTTCCTGCACCCCCTATCAACGATGTGCCCAAAACATTGCATTATCCTTCAGTCTACATGCGTACCGAAGATGAGACTGAGCCCAGTCAGCGTATTGTGATGATGAAAAATGGCATTCCAATGGAAGAACTATACGCAATTCCCATACCCATACTACGTAAGCGCCGGAAAGCTTAAGCTGCATCACACAATCAATTGAACTGATTAATGAAAAATATTAACCGAATAAAATATTGAACATGGAAATTTTATAATTGTTTTTACTTATTGTTACTCATTTTGGTAGGCGGCCGCTATTATCTTAAGCGCGCCGACGCCAGTTGTTGTAAATGCCAAGTAGCTGGCATCCTTACTCTCTAACATATCAAAAGCTGCTTTAACTGATTCAATCAGGATGCATTATTATGCGTCATACAGCAAGACCGTAACTTTCTGTAAGGATGAGAATGGAAGTCTGGTAACGGATGAACAGGAATCACTGAGATTATGGAGGAGTCATTTCTCCAACCTACTCGGCGATGAAGCGCACAATACCGCCGAAAGAGAAATGACACCGGAACCACCAGTTAATGATGGCACTATTGTAGAGCCACCGGACTATTACGAGGTCGATTCAGTTATTAAAAAGCTGAAAAATAACAAAGCGGCAGGCTCTGATGGGCTGCCAGCTGAGTTATTTAAGACCGGCGGCGAAGAGTTGGTTAGGAGTATGCACCAGCTTTTATGCAAGATATGGTCCGATGAACGCATACCCAATGACTGGAATCTCAGTGTTCTCTGTCCTATCTTGAAGAAAGGAGACCCCACTGTTTGCGCCAACTACCGCGGAATAAGTCTCCTTTCCATTGGATATAAGACTTTGTCGGGCGTATTGTGTAATAGGCTGAAGCCATATACCTACTCACTGATAGGACGATATCAGTGTGGCTTCAGACCAAAAAGGTCGACCAGTGACCAAATATTCACATTACGCCAAATCTTGGAAAAGACCCGTGAGTTCAACAAAGACACTCACCACCTATTTGTCGATTACAAAGCCGCTTTCGACACGCCGATAAGAGCGAAGTTCTTCGACGCCCTGTCTGCACTAGGTATCCCGGCAAAGATTGTCCGTCTTTGCATGGCGACGCTATCTAACACACAAAGCGTTGTCAGGGTGGGGAAAAACCTCTCCGACCCCTTTGATACCAAGAGAGGTTTCAGGCAGGGCGATGCTCTTATCGTGCGATTTTTTCAATCTCCTGATGGAATACATCCTACGCCAATGCCCGTACATACAGAGTATGTCGGGCTCGATCTTCCAAAAGGAAGTGATGCTGCTCGCTTACGCCGATGACATCGATATCATCGGTACGCAGGAAAGGCGAGTCAGCAAGGCGTTCTCGGAGATTGAAAAACAGTCTCGGCTCATGGGTCTAGCGGTGAACGAGGACAAGACGAAGTACTTGGTGTCTTCTCGCACTCCGTCAATGCGTCTTGGACGGTCAGTGACGATGGAGAATTTCAACTTCAGTGTTGTAGAAAACTTCGTCTATCTCGGAACAGAGATCACCAGCAACAACAACGTCAGCCTGGAGATCAGGCGAAGAATCACGCTTGCAAACAGATGTTTTTTTGGGCTGAGCAAGCAAATGAGAAGTAAAGCCCTCTCTCGACGGACGAAAATAAAGATATATAAGACGCTGATACTCCCGGTCCTACTGTATGGCGCAGAGGCATGGACCGTGGTTGAGTCGGATGAGACAGCGTTGGAAGTCTTCGAGAGGAAGATTCTTCGCAGGATCTTTGGTCCTATTAGAGTCGGCGACGAGTTTAGGTCCCGCATGAACCGCGAGCTGTACGAGCTATTCAATGAGGTTGACGTAGTCCAGCGCATAAAATTCCAGCGGCTGCACTGGGCTGGGCACCTCATTCGAATGGACGAAGGAGCTCCAGCACGCATGGTTTACATGGGGGGCCCAAACTTGATTGGTGGACGCCGACTTAGAGGACGACCGGGCACTCGATGGAATGACCAGGTATGGAGAGACCTCTCCGTACTTGGCATTCAGAGCGACTGGCGCCAGCGCGCACAGGATTATGGAGGCTGGCGCGCTTTCCTGGACGCGGCCATGACCGGTAGACGGTTGACGGCCATTTAAACAAACAAACAAACAGCAAGACCGGTGTTATTCATTTGAGAGTGCGTTCAATTTCAAATTTTCTTACTGAATCTAAAGTAGCAACAGATTGAATTTAGGTATTTCTATTCCTAGACAAACTCAGCTATAAGACTGAAGTTGATTTACTGTGGTGTGATGACAAGAATATGCCAAATATTTCGTCTAGATCTCATGCGCCACTAAACCAAAAAGGCTTGACTATTTGTATTCTCCGAGAATGTCCTGCTGACTCGCGGTACAACATACTTGGATGGTCGGCATTGGCATAGAATGTACTCCTACAACATTTAAAAATAACCTCCATTGGCATCAAAGAAGTCTGTGTGGCATCAGTTTCATCATGCAAGGACAAACAATTTTTCCTAGGATACCTAGTGCACTTAGGGCGTTGAAAAACTTCTTTCTCATTGACGTGTTTGAAAGCTGTTTATAATGCACAAAAGGTGGTGTGTCTTTGTATAACTCACGGGTCTTCTCCATCATTTACCGTAAGGCACTTACTCGTGGAGTGAGAAGTGGGAGGAGCAAAATACTTTTCGCTGGTACCATTTTTTCTTGTTAATTTTCTACCTTTTTGTCTTACACAGCTTGGTCATAAGCTAGGGATACATTTGTGTTTGTTAGGCGACCTGTACCTGGTACAGGGCCTCTTACAGTCGATTATGCCCGACTGAAATTTTCTTACATTTTAGAATTGAGTCGACCTCTTATAGTTTGGTGCCATCTGTGGCAGGTGGGTTTGTCATCTCTTCGATATCGGCGGCATTGTATGCTTCATTACCTTCAATTAGGTTATAGAGGTAACTCCTCTGTGTTTTTTTTTTTTACCAGAATTCCATTTTTGTTTTTGCAGAAAGTAGCTCCCGACTTTGGTGTACGCTTGTTATTATGTCTATATTGAAAATTTTTTATATTTCTAGCCGAACACGGCGTGCGGTTAACCTCCTTCTTTGGCTTTTCTTTAATTTTGACACTTGTCCACAAATGAGGCATTCTCTGAAAAAATGCCACTTAAAAAAAAAGTTCTCCATTTTTTTTCAAAAATTATATATCTATGTGAAAACTAAAAAAAAAATATGATTTTAGGTCCGTGTATGGCAGAGTTGCCATACTGGCAGGGGTCAAACTTTTTTGCAACAAAATTTTCGAATCCCCATAACTTTTAAACGAATGAACGGATTTTAAAAAACCAAGAGACTTTTTTGTGCACAATTTCTTAAACTTGAGGTGCAGCACATCAATTTTAGCTCCAACCAAGAGCTGTCTTCTGTCTTTTTTCTTTTTCCGAACTGTCAACAAAGAAAAAGGGTCTAAGATAAGGCGAAACGTGGATTTGTTTTCGCTCTAAACTCAGCCATAGTCACAGAAATTTAAAAGCATTTATAAGTGCGTTCATTTTTTTAATAATTTAAAAAAAAAAATTATATTTCCAGTCTAAAAAAACTGTATTGTATTTGTATTTTTTTATGCTACTACCCAAAGCGAGTTCTTTATTCTTCGTCCTGTATAGATGGAGTTTCTCCAATTTTTCCAGTGGATATTTTTTCTCCCGGTGCCCTCTACGCTGATGTCAATATTTTCCATCTTATAGTTGCTGTTTGGGCAACGCCCATCTTATCGGTGAATCTTATATATCCCTGAGCGCTTCTTATATTAAGAACTACTTGAAACATTACAGCCCGACGTGATATTGTTGGCATTTCCGTTGTTTATTCTCTAACTTTTTAGTAATTAGGCCCTGTACTGAAGGTACAAGAGCTTATTGGTTTTCTGCAAATGTATGTAACACGTAGAAATAATGGTCGGATGTCCCCCAAAGTTACACCCCATTATGCTTAGGAGGGATAAAGGAGTCGATATAGCCATGTCCGTCAGTATGAATGAAAGGATCTCTTTAACGATAATATATTCGACTTTTTAGCATGCGACTAGGACTTCGCCGGATTTTTACAACATTATTTTAAAATATTGCTGCTGTTTATTCCCTGTTCCCATGAAAAAAAAAAGGCGAGACAGACTCCATGAAGTATTTATATTCTCGATCTCATCAAAAGTGGAGTTAATAAAGGCATGTCTGTCTGTCTAGCTGTGCGCATGACAATCGAGATCATGGAGTCTATAAGAGATAGCTCTTTAAACTTTCTTGTATTCAATGCACACGCTAACCCTCTTCCGAAAGGAGGTTGACACTTACCATGCAAATCTACTACTTATTCTGAGTTTTAATATAAAAAAAAATTTTATTGATAGTAGTTTTGCTAGAAACACAAAAGGAGCGTTACCTTACGTTCATGCTTATCAAATATTCAACATAGGTCCAGATCGTACCACCAAAAGGGGTACTCCACTGTGCAAACTTTCTGAGTATTTCTATGAAAACGCCAAATTTTCCGTATGATTCCTATAAGAAATTAGTCCATGTATCGGACTTCTAAAAGTGGTATTCCACATACAAGTCGTTATGAACGGAGCATCTTGTATCGACTGTATCGTTCTTTCTTTTTTTTTTTTTTACTTAATATTTAATGTTGTAAATTTTAGTTCACATTTTCTTTTTTTAACAAAAAACTTTTTTCTGTCAGTTGGTGTTTAGGTGTACCCGGTAAAGGCACGCCCAGTAAAAACTATTATGATACATTTTGTATCTACATATGTATGTATATATGTTTCTTATAGACATCCGATCGCACTTTTTTAATGGTTTTTCTTGCGGGCAAAGCATTGTCCCCTTCGATTTCGACCGAACTTATTAGAGTTACTTTTCCCGATCCCATTAACCGCTTGTATGGAGGGTGGAGCATAGCACTCCGAATTTGACCAAATATTAACTCTGTTTCTCAAATGAATGCGAAGAATTTTGTTAATCAATTATATGCGTTGTGTGGCATCACCCCTTCCAAACTTGCGCGGGAGTCTACTGAACAGCTTTTCAAAGTTTCGTTGTGATCGGATAAATGGTGTAGTAAACCATAAGGGAGCTAGCGAGATAAGAGGTAAGCTAACCAGGAATGGAGATTTTTTAAAACCTGTAAACCAAATTTAAACTTTTGGATCTCTAAATTAATAAAAGCTCTGTACGCCATGAAAAATATGAAATAATTCTCATTTAATCGCCTTAAAAACCGAATAGCATTTGCATATTGAAATTTAATATCAAACAAATGTCATTATCTACTGAATTACGGGTTTAAAAAATAGTAAAATAATATTGTTTATAATATACATACATATATGTATGAAACATACGAATGTACGATATATATGTACAAACATATATCGCAAACAAACAGCAGGTAATTATCGTTCATTTGAAATTTATGCGCCATGCAATTAGATTTATGTTTGTTTGCATTGCTGGTGAACTTCCCACTGAACATCATATATGTATGTATGTATGTATGTATATACCCTATACATATACACATTACATAGTAATAATCGTCGTCCTTCCACGCTAGTATGTTGAAAAACAAATGTAATTAGTTGGCATACAAAACAAACTATAAACAAAACAGCAAAACTTATATATTCGAAAAAAAAAAATATAAAATGCACAAGAATTATTGATACAACAAATAAACATGTGTATGCAAATTTGGACAATAATAAATTACACAGAATAGTTTGTGTAATTTATTGAATATCCATTTTGGCATTTTGTACAATTTGCAAACGAGCCTTGCATTGCAATGGTGAACTAATAAATTAGCAGCAATCTAACAAACAGTGGCAAAAAATTATGATGATGATGATTTTTAGGCTTGTTTTTATTTTATATAATTCAACTAAAATATTTAATAATGGTATTTTGATTTGCAAAAGTTTATTTTATTTGGTAAGCAAAGCGGTAAGTTATTAGTTGTAATGATGCACTTTTTCCACACCCATTGAAGCAGCTCCAAAACATGGGTTGTGAACGCATCAAAAGCTTCTTCGGGCGCAATAAAAAAACGTACATTCACCATGCAGTTTATTTTTGTTGTTTAAGAATAAAAATAAATCATTGGGTGAGAAATCAGGGCTGTCATCTATAACATCTCTTGTGGTAGCCGATGTCATGGTGGAAGGTGATTCGTCAGCGCGGCACCTAACAGCCTGCGGAGAGAAATGAGGCTCTTAGCAAGACACTCAGACATCGCTAAGTTCCAAAGACACCTGGAAGCTACCATCAATCTTAACACTGATCTGGTCTCAGGCGATGATATTGTCGGCGTAGTCGATATTTTTACCGGAAACGTGCATACAGCAGCAGCATTAGCACGCCCACCCACGCCCGAGCATGAAACTCAGCAGTCACATTTTATTCGCAACACATGGAAGAATTACGATGATCCACAAGCCTGGCAAGCTTGAGGATCATCCGAACTCGTATTGACTAAAAAGTCTACTACCTTCTTTGTCGAAGGTATGGGAGCGACTCTTTGCATCGCGAGTTAGGCTATCAAACAGTCTTGCCTCACCATCAATTCGGCTTAAGGTTTGGTCATGGCACAATAGAGCAAGTCCACAGTGTGGTGAACCATGTCTCGAAGGCGTTCGACGGCGTGGATTACTGTAATGGACAATTGGTCGATGTGCAGGAAGCATTTGATAGAGTGTGGTCTACCGGACTCATGGTCAAGGCGCTGCTACCAGCACCATTTTTCTGATAGTCCCGTCTTATCTGAAGGAACTCGTCTTATAGGTAAAAGTGCGTGATAAGCTGTCCAACCTGCATGTTATAAAATCTGGTGTCCTCCAAGGAAGCGTGCTGGGTCAGCTTCAGTACCCAACGTAGGCTGAGCTCGACCAGTTATTGTTTCAAATTCTTGGTGTGAAAAGGAGCACATTTTAATGATTTAAACTCATATTGGATATTTTCTAAGACTCTGGCATTTGGGACAAACGGTGCAGTTTTTATGGCTGAATGTAATGAACTACAAAGCATCGCCTGTATTTAGTTAAGACGAGTGTCCCAAAGCTGGTGATTATTGTCAAAATGGGTCCTAAGTACTGTCAGAATGGATTGGTAGATGCGCTCTGATGTATTCGATTGTGGCGCATAGTTAGATATCCGAAAATTTCTTGCTGACAAATTGTTTGCCGTTGTCAGCATGAATAACTTCTGGTACTCCGAATTGACAAAGAATTTCTGACGTCAAGATATTGACCGCAGTAAAAGCAACGACTTTCTTCAAGGAAGTTTCGTAAAGCGAAGCAAGAAATATGTATCCATTTCCTTTTCTGGTTTTAAGATAAAGATATTTGCCTAAGAAATCTAGATAAAGCTTCTGCAGTGAACGACATGTGGACGTGCTACTCTATTATTGGATTTACACTCCGTATATATGTCACAACGATTTACATAAGACGCGACCAATAGTAAAATTGTCACAACCGTGTCAAAGTCTTGCATATACCGCCATGCATTGCAAAATCTTCTTCATGTGCTTTTCTAACCCTTTTATCCATAGCTTTGAGGTATAATCTCCTACATATGACACTTCGATCGAAGCGTGCTTATCTACCACTCAAATCACGCAAACTCAATAGCCATTGGAGGCTGCAATGGTCAGTAATTACAGTGAAAGGCATCAGCGCTACGTAAGATTGAAATCGTTCTATGGCCTTTACTACCGCCAAACATACTTTCTCCGTAACACTATAATTTAGCTGAGCTCCATGTAATTTCTATGAGTAACATGCTATTGGGCTATCATTGTCCTGTCTATCCTTTTGAAATAACAGCACTCCGTTACCAACATGACATGCAACGCACTGAATATAGAATTGTTTATCGAAGTCAGGATGTTTAAGCACCGGGGCAGATGTGAGTTCTTCTTTTAACTTTTCGAATGAATGCTGGGCTTCTTGAGTCAATTCAAACTAAACCTTGGCTTTTAGGCAGTCCGTCATTGGTGCGGCTAAAGCATAAAAATGTTGTATAAATCGCCTATACCATTCGGCAGTTCCTAGGAAACTTTTTATTTGTCGCACTGTCTTAGGTAATCAAACGTAAAAGAAAGAGACAAATCTGTATGGCATGGTTGTCATGAATTCGTGGCACTGCTAAGTGCTGTGAAGATAAAATTTAAATAATTCGCAATTAACACGAACAGTTCCAAGTGCAACAATATATGCATAGTTCTTTGTTTCATGGTAGTGGCACTACTAAACTAAACACAGAAAATTAAAAATATTCCATTTAAATTTTTAATATTTTTCCCCCAATTTCAATTGCAGCCTAAATTTGACAGAAATACCATTAAATACCAAAATAAAACTTTTATAAACCAGTTGGCAGCATTTTTACGCGCCATTTTTACACAACGTGCTTTCGGCAAAGCAACTAATCCGCTGCGTGTTTATCTTCGTTACTACAGAAAAGGTAAGTAAATGTATTGAAATTATTAAATTTTTGATATATAATCAAAATATATTATTAGCAGCACATTGTCAACATGACGTCGTCTTCTTGTGAAACTGCTTCCACATCGAAAGCGACAACTTCTATTAACAACGATGACTCTTCACCGCCATCATATCCAACTGAATGTCTGAAGTGCTCTCACGCAAAATGTAAAGTTTGGCCCAACTTTGTGAATGCAGTACTTGCGATGGCCAAAAATGACAGTGTACAATGGATTGATCTTAAAAAAATACACAATTCATTGTGGAATTATATTTTGCCAAAGAAACTGACTCCTGGCGCTCAAACGCAACTGTGCCGCGCAACGAAAAATTCAATATTGACAGAAGTATTTGACATGCAAAACATTACATCAATGGAGATGCGTAACATTATAGAATTATTGCATTGTTTGCTAATCGAGCACCACGATGCTACAATTTTTATTAAAGAATTGCTTGATAGACTGTCGATAATGTGTACACTTAAGCAGAGTGAAGAGCGGATGTCGAGCCTACAGCTATCACCAACATCAGAGAAGGCTACGCTTGCGAAACCGTTTAATGCGCCAATGCTGAGGAAGAGAAAGATAGCACGGCCGAAGTATAGGCGACATCTAAAAAAGCAGACGTATGTTTGGAAGTCGAAAAACCAACTAACATCTGATGTACTTCCAGTATTGGTGGAGGAAGTGAATGATGAACTACCGGGATCGGTGGATGTGACTACAGTGCATGATGAACTACTTGGAACGATGTATGTGACTAAAGTGCATGATGAACTATTGGGAACGGTGGATGTAGCCAAAGTGAATGATGAACTACTGGAATCGGTGCATGTAACTAAAGTGAATGATGAACTACTGGAATCGGTGCATGATGAACTACTTGGATCCGTGGAAGGTGAACTACTGGAATCGATGGATGTAACTGAATTGAATGAAATACTAGATACACTCGATGAAGAAGATCTGCAGAATTCTCCAAAACAAGGTCTAATAAAATTAGCCACCGGTGAAACTACAAAGATCTATGGAGGAATAAGTGGCGATAAGCCGTTAATGGTGATTTCTGTCCAAAAAAAGGGTCAGTTAGAAGCTACAGATCTACATGATGCAAAATTAAACTTTAAAGGAGAAATAGAAGAGTGGCTGGAGAGTGAAGTGAAAAAACGATTCAATATTATTGAGTCGTAAACACGAAGCATACATAAATTATTGAGAAAAACCTAAATACTTAAAATATATAAACAAATAAAGCCACATTTAATCAAGTTTCTTCCCATATTAAGGTTTGTATTACAAATTTGGATAACATTTTTATTTTTTAATTATTAAAATAATTTTTATTCAATTTCACAGATTTTTTTATATTCAACTAAGACATTTAAAGAGCTTTCCTAAAAAGTTGTGTTTAATAATTTAACAGTTCATCTGACCTTATGGAGAAATTTATATACACTGAAACATATTGCCGCTGGTGATTGCATGAAGTTTTTATTGAGGTTTGTTTTAATGTGAAGAATATTTAAAATTATCAAAATTATTTATTTCCAATTTGCAGCTTTTTATTTACGTTAAACCAAAAATACTTCGAGTGCTTCATAAAAAATGAATAAAATTGGAACGGAAGTCTACAAAAATAAAATAACAATGACTAAATAAAATATATAAATAAATAAACCCTTCTGAAGAAACTAATATCAAATGAAACATTTTGCTGCTGATGCTACTGATGGCATGAACTATTAAAGAAGTTTATTTTAAGGTATTTATTCACATGGATATTGTTTGCTAACTATTAAAATAATTATTAATTCTTCTTTCGTAGGTTTTTTTTTACATTCAACTAAATACATTTGCAGTGTTTGGAAAAAATTCACACGTCGTTCGAGTATTCTAAAAATAAAAAATATAATTAAACAATTTACTGCTGCTGGAGGTTCGCGACATTTTCAACTATTTAATAATATTCTATTAAGGTTCGATTTCAATATTTTCAAGTAATAAAAAGGTTTGTAAGTCAATTATGAAGACTATTTAGTTTTGCTATTATTTATACGAATTTATTTTCCATTCCCAGAATTATTGAACTCTTGGCAACAATCCAGTGACATATTGCTCATAAGATATTCACTCAAAAACGCGCGGAACTAAAAAAGATATTCTCCTGCTACGACAATACATAGACTAAAATTTGATAAAAGAAGAAAAACTTTTGTTAAGGTATGTACAATATATATAAAGAAAAGTTTTGTTGGTATTTGTAAATATTATCCAATGTCCCTTCGGCTAAAATACAAGAGAAACTTGACTCTGCGCGCAATGACTACCGGGTTAGTTATACTTCTGTTTAGAACTTAACATTTTTTTTGTAATATTACTTAAAAACATTCGATTTGTGTTTGTTTTGTGAAGATTTGAAGTTCTGAACAGAAGAAGCGCCGCCTCTAAGCCTCTGAGTTATCATAACAAAATGGAGTATGTCAATCTAATCGAATAGCTTGTGCATCTCGCGGTTCATACCGAACCTAAACTCGTCGCCGACTCTAATAGGACCAAAAGTCCTGCAAAGAAACTTGCACTCAAAGACTTCCAACGCTGTTTCATCTGAATCAATCAATAAGACCGGGAGTATCAGCGTCTTATAGATTTTTATTTGTGTCTTTCGAGAGAGGGCTTTACTTCTCATTTGCTTGCTCAGCCCAAAAAAACACCTGTTTGCTAGTGTGATACTTCGCCTGTTCTCCAGGCTGACGTTGTTGTTGCTGGTTATCTCGGATCCAAAATAGACGAAGTTTTCTGCAACAGTGAAGTTGAAATTCTCCATCGTCACCTAACCTCCAAGACGCAATGACGGAGTGCGAAAAGACACCAAGTCCTTCGTCTTCTCCTCATTCACCGCTGGACCCATTAGTCGGGACTGTTTTTAATCCCTCAGAACGCCTTGCTGCCTCTCCATTCCTGCGTTCCGATGATATCGATGTCAACGGCGATGATATCGATATCTGGCGTATTCCATTAGAAGATTGAAAAAATCGCACGGCTGAGCATCGCCCTGTCTGAAACCTCTCTTGGTATCAAAAGGGTCGAAGAGGTTTTTCCTCACCCTGACAACGCTTTCTGTGTTAGATAGCGTCGTCATGCAAAGACGAACGATCATTGTCGGGATACCTAGTGCAGGCAGAGCGTCGAAAACCTTCGATTGTATCGGCGAGTCGAAAGCGTCTTTATAGTCGAAATATAAGCGGTGTGTGTCTTAGTTGAACTCACGGGTCTTTTCCAAGATTTGGCGTAATATTAATATTTGGTCACTGGTCGACCTTTTTGGTCTGAAGCCACACTAATAAAGTCCTATCAGTGAATACGTATATGGCTTCAGCCTATTGCACAATACGTGCGACATAATCTTATATCCAATGGAAAGAAGACTTATTCCGTGGTAGTAGGCGCAAACAGCGGCGACTCCTTTCTTAAAGCTAGGACAGAGACCACTGAGATTCCAGTCATTGGGTGTGCATTCATCGGAACATATCTTTCATAAAAGTTGGTGCATACTCCTAACCAACTCTTCGCCGCCGGTTTTAAATACCTTATCTGACAGCCTATCAGAGCCTGTCGCTTTGTTATTTTTCAGCTTTTTAATAACTGAATTGACCTCGTTATAGTCCAATGGCCCTACAATAGTGCCATCGTTAACTGGTGGTTCGGGTATCATTCATCTTTCGATGGTATTGTGCACTTCATCGCCTCCAAGTAGCTTAGAAAAAAGACTACTCAATATTCGCAGTGATTCCTGTGCATCTGTAACCAGATTTCCAATTTCGTCTTTACAGTAAGTTACTTCGGGTTTTAAACCTTCAGTCAGATGCTTGACCTTTTGATAAAGTTTTCGAGCTTCATTTCTGTCGCATAATATCTCAACTTCTTCAAACTCACGCCTTTTTTGCTTCGGTTTCTTGCGTCTGAAAAGGCATTTCTCTTTCACTCGATATCGGTCTGTAACAGCTCACGTTGCCCCACATGCAGGGTTCGCTGATAGCAAGCGCTCTTCTCTGCAGTAGCATTGCGATACTTCTCGTCGTACTAAGAGTTAGTCACACGTTGTATATAACCAATGACATCCTTGGGAGCCCTATCCATGGAGCGGGTTACATGTTTCACTGCTTACATATATCATGAGAAGACGGAGAGGTTTCCCGGAGCAGTCGGGACAGTGTGTTTGATTCTGTTCTGATTGCAGCTTGCCGACGTCTAGCTTTCGTTGCATGTTAGGTTATGCGGCATGCACCACGCTGAGCCTAGTGCGTACATTTGTTGCAAAAAAATAGTGGTACAATTGTTTGAATTGGTAAGCTTTATACTGATACGGTTATTATTATTTTCCCTGACCGTAGTATCTACCGGCAGCATTTATCTTACCCAGCAAGCTTCAAAGAGGTTCTGAAGATATTTGTGCCTGGTTGCGTCCTTCAACTTTAGGCTTTAAATGACAGCTACAATATTTCGGTTCTTGAAGTACCCAATTGGGTTGAATTGGGCACGTCTTTCTATCGCCATCTGTTAACCAGCTGATTAGTCCTGCTTTTAGTTCGTACTTAAAATCATCTGATGAATTTCTTCCTCATGTAAAGGTTGTCACTAGAACAAGTTCACATTGCCAATAATATAAATATATATGCTTACTTCTGAGTTGTATTCAATTGTTTCCTTCGAGTTACTGATTTTGATACCTGCAGATAATTACTATATCATCAGCATATCCTTGGTACTCGATGTCGTTATCTGTTAGTAAATTTAGTAAGGCCTCACAGAAGAAGGGACAGTACACCTCCTTGAGTCTAATAGTTGTACTAGCTAATTGGTAACAGTATGATATATTTCTTTCCTGTTGCCCTCGTCACGTCCGTATTCCCTTGTTGTCCAAAGCACCTTCTATATCCATTAAAGCGCAAATGGCATTTTGATTTTTAGGACTTCTTTGTTCAATTGATATACGGAAGTTTCGGTGAGTCCACTTTATCTGTACGCATGTTGATTTCTGTGCAATGGTGCATTCAATAACTATTTTACACTGAAATCTTTTTTTAGTCTGAATGACTGGATGGAAGCGTATTGGAAGGTACCTTAGCCTTCCTCCTGCACATCATTAGCCAAGTGGTAGTCAACTTCTGATTACCTTCATTACGAACCTTAAACAGCCAACTAATTGTTTTTCATTTTTCCAATTTGCAGGACATTTTACATTAATGCTTGCATAATATATTGGCTTTTTGCTAAATGTAAGGATACACATTATAATATAACCAAAATATAATTTTGCTGCTGGTACTTGGATTCAGGTTATTCATGCATAATATTAAACAATTTGCTGCTGCTGCATGTGACAACATAAACGACAAATTATTATGTTAATAAGGTATGTCAAAATATAATATTTCGTTTGCTTTAAGTAATAATTAATTTATTTTCAGTTTCAGTTAATAAAAACTACAACAACAACAATTGTGTTTCGATAATGACTTCACGACTGCTGGACATATAAACAAAAAACAACCAACATTCGATTTACAATGTATGGAAAATTTGCTTTTATATATTTATTTTATTTCTTTGTAATCTTTTGAACTATTGGTACTTAAAATATATATGTACATACTCTCCTACAAATACGCTTACTAAACTGACAGCAGTAACTTCTTTGTCGATGTTTTCATATACAACAACATACTACAAATTGACAACTTGTTTGCTTTTTAACTGTCCACCATGTCATGAGTGTCCTTTCCGGGGCTATGTAATTTACTATGCTGTCAAAAAGAGTTCAGCGACACTTTTGTAAATATTGAAATTTAATCAAGCAAAGTGCAAAACTTATACAGACACTCATAACATACCGCGTGTGTGTGTGTAAGCTCGCTCCTTCATGTACTGCAGACACTGACGCTACACAATATATGAAGTATGTGTACCACAATGTCACTTGACTGCATTGTTTGTTGGCGCACATAGTTGCAAAATTTAAAAAATAAGCAAAATATATATATATATATGACTCAGGTGTATGTGAGAATGTTGTTTGTATCGTTTGTCACTGCACATGCAGTCAACAATCAATTGAATCGATTTCATTTTCCAAATTGTGTTCAATTTTGCGGTACAGTCAGCGGCTTCAATGGCGGCGGCAACGGCAACAGCAACATCTGCAGTTGACAGTGTAAATGATGTATGAAGAAGCGCGCGGTAGGAGTCCGATGCCAAAAAAACGCGCTTGCCACACAACAATGGAGACAGATTTTACCATTTTATACAGCAGATTGTGTGCTGCTGCATGTATGTGTTTTTTTCATTGAGTTATAATCTTTGGAAATAATTACATGATTTGAGAGAAACCTTCACGGGTTTAAGTTCAATTGAAATACAAATACTTAAGGGTAGAGTTTAAATTTATAGAATGGTTGCTCTAAAGATATAAATCATATTTAGATCCAAAGAGCCTAAGTCTATAACAAAATGATTCTTTAAATACCCTTAGTAATAGCACAACTCACTGTAAAAATGGGAACTATTTTAAAAAAAACTTGACTTAATATAGCTTCAGCTCATATATGTTCTCACAAGTTTTTTAGGTTACATTGCGTTGGTCCATGGGTTGTCTCTTAGTTTATAGTCAGGCTCAGTGTGATACCAAATCGAAATCGCTTCTCGTTACCCGTTTCGTCTGAAGAGTTTCGATACAAATTCTATCTTAATCGTAGATAACACTGCGAAATTATTCAAAACGTTACTAAGTTGACCAGAAGGAAGATTTAATGCTAAGACTTAAAGTATTAGCAAGAACCCTTTGTAGTCCTCTTTTAATTTTCACTACTGCATTTCTTCTGCGTACCAGCATGCATCTGGCTAACTGATTGGGGTCTTCGCCTGCAGTACGCATATCTTCTTTATGTGTGCGCCGTACACTTGTATCCCATAACGCCAGACGGGTGCGATGATTGCCTTGTAAATGTGCACCTTGATTCCCAGTGACAGTTTGTTCAGGCCGTTGATTACTGGAGTATAGGAGTTCAGAGCACACCTCAAGAGTTGCAGGTGTTATGCGATGTGTTAGCATTCTGACTTTTCAATTAATGCGATGAATCCGAAATATGTTAGACTAAGGGTGTCGATGATACCGACTACATTTAGTTTCGGTTGTCCTTATAAAAAGAAGTCCAAAGTGTGCTCACTTCCGAAAATTTGTTGTACACAAAAATTTTCCAACATAGTGTATATAGAGTTCCATCTCCTAGGTACAGTGAAGCCTTGCGCAGCAATTGCAAGCCTGAATAAAGTTTAAAGTCGTAAAAAATGGGTCACTTAGTATTCATAGAAAATGAAAATCTATTGTTTTGATTTCCATGTTTCTATTATGCCTTTTTTGCATTGATATTGAGTATTAACTCCCAATAAGCTATGCCTCGCAGGAATCTCTAAAAATATAAAAAAAAACTGGAGTGCATATGGATTCATTGAAGGTACTGTGACGATATTTGGAATAAATGTTATTGACATCGGGAGGAGTAAAATCTATTAGAAAAGTGAGAAAGGTTTGGCTGCCAGCTGGGAACATCCGGGTACAATTAGTTAGTTTATATATTCAGATATAATTTGAACACTCATAAAACTGGTTATTTTCCTTACGGACTACTCAAATCACACTACGCTTCAAACTTAAATGCTGCAACCTAAACTTGATTTGAACGTGGATCCTTTGTGATGTTTTAAAAAAGTATTCGTGGCAGTTTTATTAACATAATTTTGAAGAAGTAAAATAAAGTAATTTTGTTCGAAAGAAGATAGGATTTACTTTGAGATTATATGTAAGAGAACACAAAATCTGCTCGTCTAATGGTAAAAATATTTCAAAGTAGTTTCTAGACTTCATTAAAAAATTTATAACGAATTTTTACAAAGATTCTTTTATACATTTGAAGCCTGGTTTTCAAAATTAAAATACATTTCTGAAGTCTCTTTTGATAGACCATTGCATATTTTTGAAGTCATTAATTATTTTCAAATGATTGTACTTTCTTTAAGTTGTGATGGGGTGTTACGCTTCCGATTATAGTTAGTTGACTTATGTTGTATGTAGTTTCATGTTGCAAGTTGTTGTTGGAGGCCATTTCTAGTTCGTCGCTAAGTTTCGTTTGAAGGGTTAGTTTGAATTATTGTTGTAGTTCTTCATATTATACGTATCTAACGCTTTTGCTGCTAGCAAAAAGTATAATTAATAATGAAAAAATTATACAAATTCATATATCCAGATAAATGCAAGAGTGAAACAACTATGTATATCGCTTTTTACTTTTGGACTCACCTTATTTATCTTCTTTCCAAATTTTGACTTTGCGAATGGGCATGGTGGTAGCATCGGTAACATATACATCTTTTCTAGATAGCCTGTCATGTGTACCATATCTTTTTCTGGATTCTTTTGGCTCAACAGTTCCATCTTGGCACTATCCAGTAGCTTTTCTAACACGCTCACCACCTTAGAGCTGTCCGGTCCCTTATAATCATCACTAATTATTGGCGCAGTTGTCTCCATTAAGGTATTTTGCAGCTTCTTCATAAGTTCTACAATGTAAACAAATGAAGCCGGTTTTACAACGAACTTTCTGTTGGGCATTAAGGCTTTCAGTGCTTCGCACTCAAATGTGTATTTGTCTTTTTTGAACGCCTTCTGCAGATTTTTATTGTTCACATCATCATCCGTATAGATTATACGCACAATATTCATTTGCAATACATCGTTCCAAAACGCATAGTAAAGCAATTTCTTGT
Organism: Leucophenga maculata; assembly: GCA_035044805.1. Lineage (NCBI taxonomy): Eukaryota > Metazoa > Arthropoda > Insecta > Diptera > Drosophilidae > Leucophenga > Leucophenga maculata. The sequence goes on along the minus strand of JAWNNP010001400.1, from coordinate 110,880 downwards.
CCAACCAACTTAATTCGCGCATTTCAGGCAAACCAAATATTTCCCAATCGCTGATATGTACTTTGTGGCAGCTGTCACATTTTTTGGGCGGTGTGATATCTGCAAACGGCGGGCGCTGCGTATTGTTTGACATATTCTCTGGTTTTTATTTTGGTTGCGCGTGTTTTTAGTAAAAATTTTTATATAAACGTTTAAATTGTTACATTTTACAGAATAAAATGAAGATTTGGCGTCCGCAAACAGCAGTTAGCATGAGATGGGTATAGTGCTGCCAACCTGCTAACAATACAAACATTGGGGATTTTTGTGATGAGTCTAAAAAATGACATATCAAAATATTTGTCTTTGTATCAAAGGGCTTGGAAAGCGTATCGAAAGCAGAGTTCTTTGATAGGTGGCTCTCTTTTCTCTTAACTCAAGTCATATGATTCCATTGTTCAAATGCATCTTCCAAATTCGAAGAGATTTCTTGGAGCATTCGGGAAGAAGTCGTTGAGAACTTTTCGGCTTCCTAAGGGAGGTTTGCCTACAACACATCGCTGAAAAGCGACGCCTACGCTACAGGTGGATGAAGTCTCGCGGGTGAGCTCCAACGTGCACTGAGGGATCAAAAAACTGCTTGGTTCGATGAGAGGTTTGGCCAACACTGACACAGTCAAGGACGCAGCACTTTGGGAGGCTTCGCGCGCCATCAAAAGGAGGAAGGCGCCGATTTGGTGCAAGTGAGAGTATTTGCTGCAGTCATTGCCAGTATCGCTTCGAGTTGCTTGAGCTTGCCAGTTCGCAGCAAATTAACGAGAATTATGAGAGGCTAACCCAAACGCTTGAAATGGACTTGCCCATCATTACCTTCAGCCATACCGAGAGCGTCGAATGCAAAAAAAATGATTAACTCAAATATTAATCCGTTTTGAGCAATTAATTCATCTACCTGCCTAAAAAATGACCGTCTCTTTCCAGGTACAATAAAATTCGCACATATGCTATGGGTTATGCAAGTTATGGGCAGGTACCTGTTTATGGATTCCAAACGCAGATGGTCCATAAAAGCATTTAGAAGCTGCCCTTTTAAAGGTTATAAACCAATAATATTTTCAGGTAGCAGAAAATTCGCACATGACCTGATTTTGTATAAATAGTGTGCGACATTTGAAACCAAGATCAGTTGTGTACAGCGCTTCAGTTGAGAAGGATTTCAATAAATTGAGCGAGCGACAATTTGAAATTTGAATTTTCTTTACATCGAAACTTAAAAATTTAAAATGGATTTCGAAACAGCAATCACTGAGCAATACTACAGTCCACGCCCAAAGAAGATAAGGATTTCGCATATAAAACCACAGGCAACTGTAAATAAGGACGAAAAACCTGTTACAGATCTGTCGTCGAAAACTTCATTCCGCATTCCAAAAAGGATCGTTGAATCACCAACAACAAAGGAGTCCGATAGAAGGAATAATGTTAAGGAGAATAAGCCAAACGGAAATCCTTTTAAAGATCTGCCGCCAAAAATATATAACCGAAAAATGGATACCATACCAAAAAGGGTCGCTGAATCATCAACAAAGGAGTACGATAGAAGAAATAATGTTAAGGAAAATAAGCCAAACGGAAATCCTTTTAAAGATCTGCCGCCCAAAATATATGACCGAAAAATGGATACCATACCAAAATGTTTCGGCTCAATGCATTTAAAGGACTTCAGATCAAGCATTGTAACATCAACGTGCTCGAGTTCGTATTCTCGTAAAAATAATGAGCAAAAGCAGACTTCAATCAATAAAGAAGAACCAGCTAAGGAAAAACATCACATGGATAGAAAATTAACTGGAGAATCATCACACGCTTCCTGTACATTGAAGGAGTCCGATAAACACCAGCGACGAGATTCGAGGGATAATGCTCTTAAAACCGAGCAACCAAACATTGTTGAACGTGAACGGCGTCAACACAAACGACCCAGAATTGAGGATGATGAATCAATAGAATCAAATCAAAAGAAATTTAAAAGTGCTGACAATGTTAGTACTGTAAGAAAGACAATAAACCTCAATCAGTATAGGCGAAAGCAAGATAACTGGCAATGGCCAGCTGAGGAGGAACAGACCGAGAGAAAAGTAAAAGATGCTGAAAACCGTGCATCTCTTAAAGAACGAAAGAAGACGCCGGTGGTTCAAGAAGTTGCCCATTTTAAAGCCAAAGATGCTGAAAATCAATCAACAGAGCGAAAGAAGTCTCCGATGATTCAAGAGGCTGCCCATTTGAAAGCCAAAGATGCTGAAAATCAATCAACAGAGCGAAAGAAGACTCCGATGATTCAAGAAGCTGTCCATCGCCATAAAAATGCAGATAAACAGCAGAATCCGGTTGAAAATCATTTGGTGAATGAAGTGCCACCTTTAATGGACAGAGGAAGCTCTCTGCGGAATCGGCTAGATGGTAATCCCAGCACATTACCAACGAAAAAGCTAAGAATTCACCCAATTTCGGCATGTTGGTTCAGCCATAAGTATTTTTAAGTATATTAAGAAAGATTGAAGATACATTAGAAAGAATTAAATTATAAAATTATTCAAACCAAAACCATTCAAAGCTTATTTACAAAAAAAAAATCCTAGGAAAAAACAAATAAGGAAGACTTTAATTCTTATTGTTAAAGCTGAAATAGGTTAAAGATTGAATTTAAGATCTGGTGGCCAATCCTGTGCCAAGCATCAGCCGCAGAAAACGAACACATAATTTGTGTAATATTTAGTGAGAGACTCGTTAGTAGCTTGATATTCAGCGTGTAGAGCGTACATGCGGCCTGAATTATAGATTTATGTAGCCATTGTTCATAATGTCGCCTCGTTGCTTGTTTTGATTCAAGAAGCGTACTAACTTAGACTTATGACTTCTAAAAAGAGTATGTCTATATGAAAATATTAGTAGAGCTATTTGAAGTCGGGTACATACGATTGTTCTTTTGCTTCTTTATACTTTTTCCACGTTTTGTCTTGATGAAATCGAATAATAGATACAAATTTGCCAACGTAACTAAGCTGGTCCTCGGAACATCATACGCTAAAATCGTCGAAATCAATTAGTTTCAAAGAAATGTTGCTTTACAATATTCTTAACATCACACGTCCTTCTAATTCCGCACAAGGCGCCACTGTTTTCCAATTTGCAGCAACAAAATTGAATGTCTTTCGTTATATCACTTCATGTCGACGTCAGCTGTTGAAGATGTCAAGCACGCAATTGGATATTTCTTTAATATCAACCATTTAATAACTATTTTAACATCAGGACAAGCTGTTGCCTTTTATTGTATACTTATTGTTAGTGCAGGAGCAGCGCAAGAAAGGAATTTATTTTGTAGAATATTTATTAAATTATAAAAGCATGTAACTATACAAGATACAATTATTATTGGACATGTCAACTGCAATCTGTGTGATGCTCTATATTCAAGCTGGCGCTATTATACTAGTAAGACAGAAGATCTATATATATGCGATACGATAGTACAATATGCCATTAACAAAAGTGATTGATAATGATGTTGCTGTGGTTCTACGTAGCTGTCTGTCTGTTGTTTAATGTTGCGTAAGCTAAAAGAGGATGCTTTCACTACTTCATATATAGTCTACCTAAAGAATAGTGCTTAAGTAATCACTTGCATTGTTGCGTTTATCAGATTTTGCATGAAAATGTAAGCTTTGTCTTGCAATCATTTGTGTTTCGTAAATGGTTTTTTAATTAAACTAAAAATAGGAGAAAGTATGTACTTGGAAACGATTTTCAGAAGTAATGGTTCAGCAACTTTTTGCATACATAAAATAAACCGATTTGATTTAAAAGTTTTCATATGACGTATTTTAAAGGATGAAATGAAGCATGATTGGGAGTGATTGCGAAAGTATGCAACGAGGTTGGTAGGTGTTGAAATAGTTTAAGTCTTTGTTAGTTTTGTCTCGCACACATTTAAAGAAAATAAACACCTAATGGCATTTTAGGCGGTATTTGATGATTTTGTGCCGAATCAGTAGCGAAAAGAACAATTTTATATTGCAAGAACTTATTCATATCCATAATAGATTGGGCGCTGACCAAACGGCCACCAATTTCTTTTTGAAATACCATTGATAACCTTCCATAGCCAATTGTTGTATCATTGTCGCGATGGAATTGCTTAGCAATATTCCCATCAAAGAGATGACCGCCACCAAGCAACGAAACACTCCAAGCAAACTGTTCCTCCTCCGGATCGCTTCATAATAAATCGCACATTGGAGCGTCACGTGGTTCTTCCATTAAACGAACAATGGTACGCATTTCATCTAAAAACTGTATAGAAGGCAATAGACCGCCATGCACACAAAAGATTTTATCATCAATGATGGTCGATAGGGTTAGATAGTCAAAGACCTCGGTGCATAAGCGCCATACCAAAGATGTGCGATATTTAGTGTGGCACTTATCATAAAAGCCATAAACCTGTGTTATCTGACGAAATTCATGATTGCCACGTAGCAGCGTTATACGATTCGCATAGCGCACTTTGGCAAGAAAATAGTTTCAACGTTATTTGAGCCGCGATCCATATAATCACCCACAAAAAGATAATTCGGTTGCGGTATGCCACCGACAATTGGCCGTGTATGTCGCCGCAAATAGAGACTGACTTATCGATGCGCTGTACAATAGTTTCCTCGATGAGTATTTTACGTGCTTTGGCACACAACGACTTAACCTCACATTGTGTTAGAGTATAACCGAGTTTAAATTGTTCAATTTGACGATCCAAATCACCAAAAATTAAGCATGTTTGTAGCATAGATATGCTGTTGGAAGATATTAGTTTTATTATATTATTAATAGATCAAACAATCAAAACGTACTTTTATCAAATTGCAAGTCAAATTTTTGTCGTTGTTGCGATAAGTGCCGTCTTGTATCCGCTTCGCTCGTTGTATTTTTCTTTTTGTTACACTGCTCCGCTGCTGTAGTCCTTGTTAGAATGCGGAGAACGGCTTCTCCGATGTTTGCGTTCTGTTGGTCTATATTTTATTTAGCTGTTATATACGTAAAAACTCGAATTTCAGAACTGCCAACATTCGGTTCAACGCATTTCAAGTCTCTGGCGCAAAACGCATGAAACTACATATTTGGTAAAAAGATAAATCAAGTTGGCAGGCCTACGATAATATAGGAAATATATGTGCGAATGAGATGAATACGTCGCCATGACATCCATGCTTTCCCATTTGGATTGGTTCCGACTGTAGCGTTGGCACGGCCTCGTTGCGCATAAATAAACACTCGGACTTGGCTCATTTGCTCGACTCAATGGTTTTCCACATATGTACGTGTTGTAGACAATCTGGATGAGATACTTGTGGAGACGTCGGATTTTAGCATTTTCTGCTTTTACAAAAAAATGTTTGATTATTAATTCCACATGTGCCACGAATTTCCTGTTCAAAACCGTTATATCAATGCACTTCCACTTTCAGAGTTGCACACACGAAATGTATCCTGAGGATCGCCAAGATACTTTCTGTACCTTCGGCACTTAAAAACAGGAAAAGGTGAAGAAACATTTGACGACATACGCAAACCTTGCGAGGAATCATACCGTAGGACATGCGAAGATGTAACAACAGTTGATCTTCGGAAGTTGCACATGGCGCTGACAGAACTTTTCTATGCAATCAATGACTGTCCACATTATTTTTCAATCAGGACACCATGGAGATTGCTAAGCCATCAGAGCTATTTATCAATCAGAAGGCCTTCGTGTCCATATCACTGGAAGGTTGGTTGCCTTTAAATCCACAAGTAGTCCAAGAACTCAAATCATTGGTGGGTGTCAACCAGAAAGTACTGATAACATTACGTACCTGTCCGACAAGCCTGAATTTATTTCAGCGGATGACCATCATTGGTGTTATACTCGGTTTTCGCATACCATTTCCATCAAGTTCCGTCAAGGACTTTCGAGAGCATCTGCCAGTCAGTGCTTCGAAAATGGCCTCTGCGGCGGAACTAATGTGTAAAGTCTTTTCCATCTGTGAACAATCGAAGTTCGCATGAAGGAATTCTTAAGGCATGTCCCAAGGAAAAACCGTCTAAAAGCTTACAATTAGTTATTAATTAAGTTTAGAGTTGGCACCACCAGATTTTATACGGATACGGATTTGTTCTAACGAAATTGTTGCTTAAAGAAGGATTGACAGCTTTAAGATGTGTCGCTGCTCCACATTATATCCATCGCGGTTCCACTTGAACCATCTGAGAGGTATTAGCTTCGCTTTAAATTGAAAAATACTATGGATGTATGCTTTCCAGAGCCACGCCAAATGATGCGCTTGAACTAATGTTCAAGATTCATTGAATTCTTATAGAATCTGATCCGGACTATAAATCTTCGTTTCTACTTTTGAAGAAGTCTCTGTCTGGATGGGATCTGATGCCCCTTCAATATGATATACCTCGCTTCGGGACCTTGTATCTATACGCTTGGATTAGGCATGTCATCCTCGGTTGACATTATTTCTCCGCCTATCAAACAATCATTCTCATCGATTGTCTTACTGCCATATTTACGCCTAGAACTTCGCGAGCAAAGCACTTTATGGACCCGATTGACATGGTGAAGTAGTGGCATTGAAAACATAAAGAACAAACAGGATATAGATGTGTGTTTTGAGTAAAAATTTACCATAGTTGGGTCTGAAAGACAAGTTTTAGTTCCCGCAAGACCCTAAGCATGTGGTCATATAAGTATTTCTGACACTTATTACATTGCATTGAAAATAGTTTCAAAATGTAGATATTTCAACTAGAGATAACTCATGAAAAATTTGTAAGAAATTATCTGGTGTGAACCTGTTTTAATATTGAATTAGTGTAATTTATTGTATTGGAATGTAGTACTTGAAGGAAAGCTGAAACTTTTGCGTTATCTTTCACCGAAAATATAGAAGGCATTATATTTAATTTTGACATCCAATAGGTGGTACTTAAAACTAGCAGAAGTTTATTAGAAGCTGATTGACTTCAGCCGCTATATTATTTATATCTAATAGCTACAGAACATCCTCAAGCAAGTATCTAGATTTCCTGAATTTAATCAATACTAAATCAACCAACCAAAGATTTTGCAATCTGTCTGAAAACATCTCAGACCTCATTTCGAACAGTTTATCAAAAAAACAAGCCGAAGTAAGTAGTAAACGTAACGATTATCTATATAAAATCTGAAAAAAAAAAATAATTATTTAGCATGGGTGATCCAGTGTCTATTCGTGCTTTCATAGAGGGTTTGCCATCTTATAATGCCAATAACTTCATCAACGTTAAACCTAGCACAAACGGAGTTCGTTATACGCTAAATCATCCGCCGCGCTATGTACAAACAGAAGATGAGGACGAGCCTCCACAGCGCATTGTGATGTGTTTTAGACAACACCTACCAGTAAGCGCATTTGGACACCTACCACTAGCAGGACGCCATGCAGGGCAAGGGGAAGGAGAATCAACAAATTAATGTTCAAAATATTGAAAGACAACAAAATTTTACATTTATGTACGAGGAAAATTTCTTTATGCACAAATTAAAATTATAAACGTTGAAAATTGGATTTGTTCTAAATGACATGTCACACCTTCTATAGCCACACTGCTTTCACATACGCATTATTGCAGCTGTACCGACTATTGAGTCCACACGAAAAGATGCAGTTCTGTTTGCAAACTAAGTTAGCAGCGACAATGAAAGTTCTCGGTTAGTGTGAAAGAGATGAGGGGAAATTACTCAGTGATATCAATTGTTTTAAACGCGATGCCACTGTTTGGCAAGTTTGCAGCGTAAAGTAAAATTAATCCTTAAAAACTTATAATTGAAATACGCCGCCCAATAACTAACGGAAACGTACTGCACAACATCGAACTAACCAAACTTTTATTGAAAGCCTTCGAAATAAATGCAAAATGTAATTTCATATACACTCACTAAAAAAAATTGAAGGCATCCAGCAAAACATTAGATACAGCTGCATGCTCGTAAAAAGCATCTCAAATTGCGCTGGGCTTGTACAATTGGCAGCGAAGCGAATGGAACAAGGTACAATAAATAAAAATTTGTACAAATTAAATGAATAGCTTTGAATGATTTTAATTTGAATAAATTTATTAATAGTTCTATCTAACGCATATACAATCTTTTTTACTATACTTAAAATAACTTATGACTGAACCAACATGGCGAAATTGGTCGAATTCTTAGCTTTTTTGTTGGTAATGTGCGAGGACTACCACCTAGCCGATTCCGCAGAGAGCTTCCACTGTCCATTGAAGGTGGTACGTCATTCACCAAAGGATTTTCCATCGGTTTCTGGTGCTTTTTGGGTGCTCCTTGAATCATGGGAGACTTCTTTCGTTCATCTGGAGATGATTGATTTTCAGCATCTTTGGCTTTAAAATGGGCAACTTCTTGAACCACCGGCGTCTTCTTTCGTTCTTTAAGAGATGAACGATTTTCAGCATCTTTCATTTTTCTCTCGGTCTGTTCCTCCTCAGCTGGCCATTGCCAGTTATCTTGCTTTCGCCTATACTGATTGAGGTTTATTGTCTTTCTTACAGTACTAACATTGTCAGCACTTTTAAATTTCTTTTGATTTGATTCTATTGATTCATCATCCTCAATTCTGGGTCGTTTGTGTTGACGCCGTTCACGTTCAACAATGTTTGGTTGCTCGGTTTTAAGAGCATTATCCCTCGAATCTCGTCGCTGGTGTTTATCGGACTCCTTCAATGTACAGGAAGCGTGTGATGATTCTCCAGTTAATTTTCTATCCATGTGATGTTTTTCCTTAGCTGGTTCTTCTTTATTGATTGAAGACTGCTTTTGCTCGTTATTTTTACGAGAATACGAACTCGAGCACGTTGATGTTACAATGCTTGATCTGAAGTCCTTTAAATGCATTGAGCCGAAACTTTTTGGTATGGTATCCATTTTTTGGTTAGATGTTTTCGGCGGTTCTTTAAACGGATTTCCGTTTGGCTTATTTTCCTTAACATTATTTCTTCTATCGGACTCCTTTGTCCGAGATGATTCACCGACCCTTATTGGAATGCTATCCATTTTTCGGTTAGATGTTTTCGGCAGATCTTTAAAAGGATTTCCGTTTGGCTTATTTTCCTTAACATTATTCCTTCTATCGGACTCCTTTGTTGTTGATGTTTCACCGACCCTTTTTGGTATGGCATACATTTTTTGGTTCGATATTTTTGGCGGCAGATCTTTAAAAGGATTTCCGTTTGGCTTATTTTCCTTAACATTATTCCTTCTATCGGACTCCTTTGTTGTTGATGATTCGCCGACCCTTTTTGGAATGCTGAATGAAGTTTTTGACGTCAGATCTGTAACATGTTTTTCGTTCCCCTTATTAACAGGAGCCTGGGGTTTTATATGCGAAATCCTTATCTTCTTTGGGCGTGGATTGTAATATTGCTCAGTGATTGCAGTTTCGAAATCCATTTTAAATTTTGAGTTGATTTGATGTAAAGAAAATATAAATTTAAAAGTTTCGCTTGTCGAATTTACTAAATGTTGCTCAATTGAAGCGCTGTACAGAACTGATCTTGGTTTCAAATGTCACACACTATTTATACAGAATCAGGTCATGTGCAAATTTTCTGCTACCTGGAAATATTTAAGGTTTATGACCATAAATTATAGACCATCTGTTTACAGGTACAGAAAATTCGCACATATGCGTTGGGTCATGCAAGTGATAAGCAGGTATCTGCCTCCTCCCACTTGCGTGACCCAACGCACATGTGCAGCTGATAAGTTTTCTTGTACCTATTGGGTACCTGCTTATGGACTCCATTATTAGGTACCTGCTCAAGACGCGTGACCCAGTGCACATGTTCGAAGTTTTTACTTGTAAACATTTATATGATATGACTGGGTTTTTCTTAGGCAGGTGGATAAATTAAATACTCAATACTGATTAATATCTTAGCAATGAGAAGTAAAAGTTGCTTCTCGGTACATGATGCAATAGTTATGAATTTAAAAAAATATTTCAAAATCTCTCACCACACTTGATTGGATGCCTTGATGTATAGCTCGGCTATCCAATTTATATATTCGCAAATTTGTACAACTTATCAAATTAACTTTTATTTACACATTTTATTGTTTAATTTCAACTACCGACAAAAAAAAAAAAAGTTTACTCAACAAACTAAGCCCGTAGTGCATCATGGAAGCACTATGAGCACGAAGAGATATTCTAATATTTAGTTGAACAAATGAATGAATGGCTTCGAGGCATTTATTGCACTCAAATTGTTCATTAGCCAAAGTAGAACGAGTAGAACTTTTTTCCATTCATTTGCGTAATAAAATTACAAACTTTGAATAATTTTTGGTAAAAATGTTCATGAATATTTAACAAAGACTTCAAACTCATTCGGTACAGCTACAGTGGGTGACTGGTCTGGACTGGGATGAGCTGAGTGGCAATCATTGTATGAGATGATGCGCAGAAGATAAAGACTAAACTCAAATTGGAAATTCATCAGAAAAGTTATGCAACAAACTCGGTTTTGTTGTATACTGGCAACTGAAGTGCATAATAATTTAAATGAACTGAAGAATATATGGAGGAACTTTTTTTTTTTTTTTGAGAAGAAGAAGAGGAAGAAGTACAACGGCGAAATATTTCAATAGTTTGCAGCTAAGTATTAAGAGTAATTATGAACAGGGCAATATGGCTATTAGTCAGAAAGATGTGTTGTATGTGGAACGAGGCAATAAAGAAATCTTTAGTTATACGTGCAAAGGTTAATAATTCAGAAGCTGGGCACTCATTTATACACAGTGTGTGCTTCAGGCTGATGTATTTGTTTAGGTTTATACCGATGTTTCCGTGTTTTACACATTAATCAAACTTACGATGATATATTTGAAGCACATCGATAGCATTGTGAACAGATTTATCCCTGACCAAGGATGGCAGTATCATCAGAAAATGAATTGATCATTAGGTTTTGCAGGTCATCATCCATAAGAATAGAAGAGCCTGAGTAAAGCGTTGGCCCTATTACGCTTCGTTGTGGTACACCAACCTTGATTGCTCTAACTGGAGACTGATGATCGAGAATAATGAAGAAGCTTGTGCGAACGAAAATAGTTAAACTCTTGAGTTTAAATAGTAGGTTTTCATCATCTTGATAAGACGGCCCCACGTACTCTTTAGCGTGTTATCCGATTAGAATGAAGTTTATCACTCTATTGAGCTGTTCCGGTGTTCCATGGAACTTACGAAAACCAAACAGTAAAAATGGTGTATTTCTTTTTACCTTCTTGATAGCAAGTATTCTTGACAGGAAGGCACAGACTTAATGCGAAAAAACACGCAAACATCGTTTTTGCCCTTCGCTCAATCCCTTCCTCTACCATGCTTTGCCTCTGATGAGATGTCTAAGCCTTAGATTCTAAGGCAACAACATATGGCAAACGCAACAACAACAACAAAAAAAAAAAACACTGCTCGTTTTGCTCAGTTCTAACTCGGAGTAGCTTAGCGACGATCGAGTCTGTTTGATATGAACGGTCATCGTGAAACCGATTCGTCATTCTTGAGCGAAAACTCGATCGAAACGAAAAAGACGGTTGTTGTTGAGACAGTGATCTTTTGCGAGCTCTGGTCTATACAATACCAATGAAGATGTGCATTTTCTAGTCTTGTGAATCATGTGGATCCTGGCCTTTTTTCACTATGATGGGATACGTATTAGTCTAAACATCGCTCCGCTTGGCTGACAAAGCCTTCATCGTGATATTATCAAGCCGATCCTCGCCTGTTACTTTCTTGGTCAGATCTTCTTTATGCGCCATAATTTCTTGGGCAGTGTTGAGAATGATTGGAAGGCATGGCTGAGGGCTGTCAATCATCGCCTGAACCATACGTTATCTGCTCTCTACGTTATAGTTAAATGGGCCTCTAAATCATCAGAGAATGCTTTCGCACGTTCCTTAACGGACTAAGTCCTGGAACCAACAGATCTTCTGATCGGAAATTTCAGAAGCACTTGGAGTTTGTACCTCTAGCAGAATACATAAGGAGTTTTTTGTACTCGCATCGTAGGTGATTCCTGATTCTATTGGTGACCCCGCGGTCAACCCAGTCGACAATAGGATCCACGTCTTCATCAGCATTAGTAAAGGTTTTTTAGCTCCTGCCGAAATGTAAGCACTTTTACATCCGGTGACAGTAATCGACCTTTAGGAGTCTTGGCCTTCGGGCGGAGTCTAAATTAATCAGAAGACGCGATGGTCCGAGGAGATCATCTTGCAAGCCATTGAGGACAAACAAATCAACAGCGGCGTGTATCTTTGCAGAAGCGTTTAGACTAGCACATGCCCGCGCATCTGTTCTAAAGTGGCCCCATAACCCGTGTTTGGTGTTGAACTTTCTACCGATAAAAACTTTCCTCCTAACCTGCTTAAATGGTGAAGTGAAGATACAAAGAGGACACAGAAACGAAAGAATTATTTTTCAGTGATGACTTTCATTCGACCCAAACCAAGTAATTACGATGTTGAACCCAGGGTAAAAGCTCTGAAGCTCGCTTGAGTGTAGACAAGGTTCTGCTCGGTCTCAAAACGAAAGAATCGTCCACTAATATTGCCTGAGTTCGAGTCACCTTGCATATTGCAGAACAATGTTTTCCTTTAAGTTCAGAGGCAACCGGAATCTATTCTACTTTAACTACCGGTTGATGTTTGTGTACATAGCTTTCCTAAATGAACGCTTTCAATTTAGTATACATCACAGTAGCTACTGACTACATAGCCCGATCGTGCTTAAGGCGGAGTCTGATAAAATTGCGACGAGATTTTGCTGCTGTTAAGCAATCCTTTCTGGTAAATAGATTATCAGCCGAGTTAAGCTCCATGTCCATGTCCAGTGGCCTCTTGAAAGCTTTAAGATTAGTGCCATGGTCGACTAGTGTCCCCATTTCTTTGCCACAAATGATTGGACACACTGGCTTATTGGTGGCCTCTATTTCCTCTACTTTCTGAAGTGAAACTTCTTTAGACCCGGTTGTGTAAGTTGGTTGCATGAAACAAAAAGTTACGAAAACGGGGACGCATTGTATACTTTTAAGAGTTCTCTGTATAAGGCCTAGTAGAAGAAGGTGTAGTTAAAGGTGCAAAACAGTGCATACTTTTAGGGCTGCATTGCAGAAATAAGTGAGTTGACATATGCAAAAATTTGATATAAGTCGAAGAGCAGTTCTAATAGGTGTGCTGCAGGCTAAACCTTTTGTTGTGAGAAATGGAGAAATGGTATGCTGCGCAAATGGAATGACATTTCAAAAGGAAATTCACTCCGACACCTTCAGCGATTATTTGGGCAAGTGGCTTACTTCTGTAGATTAGTTTGGTTAACTTGATGGGAATTTGATCCAATGGTGGCACAGCTGCTGTAGCATTTGGTGAAAAGAATATTTCCATCGTATTTTTAAAAACCTGAGAAACTGTTGAAGGAGTCAGCCTAACTTATAGTGGTGTGTATTCGAATAAACTTTATTGAAAGAGGTTTTGTGTAATACATCAAAGTAATTAAACTCCTTGCGGCGCTATAGTAGTTGTTGCCACATTATGATCCTTGGAGCCCTTCTCCGCAAACATGAATTGTATGAGTATCACCAGATAAGTGACTACAGCGGCGACCATCTGCAAAACAAATAAAAACTTTTTAGTAAAACTTTTATAGATAAATTGTTAAACTCAACTACTTACACTGCCCAACAAGCTCAGGTTTAAACTAAAGAAATCCTTTGCTGTAATGACAAATCGTTGATGTAGCGTTTGCAAAGAAAATTCACAGACCAAATCGTTGTAGCGCTTATTGCCCAAAGGTTTAACCAGTTTGCATATCAAACAGCCAATATAGCGACTCTGAAATAAATTGTTTAATTTATTACTTAATAATAATTCAATAAAAATAACAACGCACATAGTTGTTGCTGCGCTGACAATGCCAACAAAGTGCGGTCAGCAGTATGACAACATTTGTAATAAAGCACAAATTCTGTGTGACACTAAAGACATTAAAATCCTGCGTTAGCATGCGTCCAAACAGCCAAAATGTATTACAAATGAAATCCAGAAAGCTGACAATGCAGATGACCAGCAAACTGCCGCCGTGTGCCGAATTGAGTAGCTCAAATAAACGCGAAATGTTGCTGTAAATGCATTTGCAATGTGCCACGAATTGTGCCTCCTGCGCCAGCTGTTCGAAATCTTTACGCTGTGTAGGATTACTGCTGCCATTATACATTGATAGCCAATTGCGTTCGCCTAACGTATATAGTTCGTGCTTGACCAGCTCCAATTGTGCATTCGCCGCTGCAATATCAGCCAGAAAGGATACGATCTTAAGTTGTATGACCAATTGACTGGGCAATGAATTCCAATAGTATATAACCGAATGGCTTGGATGCCTTAAAATCGAAGTAGTCACAAGTATATTAATGATGGCCAAAGGCAATGTCAGTCCTACAATAAGCCCGGCTATATTGTTGTGCAATACTGAAGGATGCTGACAACGACGAGTTGCGGCAGCTTGCAGTTGGCAGATGTGCTGCTGTTTTTGTTGTATGCGCTGCTGCACGTTTTGTTTGAGCAGCGATTCCAGCAAAATGACAATTTGCGCCACAAACTGTGACATCAACAACATCAAACTGATCGAATGTCCTACGGAGTAAATTTGTACCCATTGAAAGGATGTAAATATGGCAGTGCCAATGCGTGTTATCCAAATTAGTATCATAAGTTTATAGAGAAACGGAAAACGCGGTAAGGGTTTCATGGCGAATATGCAAAGCGCGAAATAAAGTAGAAAGTGCACGAACCGCGTGAGAGCGGATTTGAAGCGGCGTTTTAGTCTAAGCGTTTGCGGTGACATTTTGTTAATGAAGACATCATGAAACGTAAATGGAACTACTTTAAGGCGAGAATATGCTGTGTCAGCTAAGCTTTTATAATTAAAGTAATTTTTCTTTTTTTTGGTTTTAATTGCCAATTTATAAAGTAATCAATCAAAATTAAGCACCTGCAAGCTTGGTATTTAAAACCAAAAAAAAAAAAAAATAAAACACTTCTAAAAATACCCTATACACTTGCTTATAAACAATTATGCTTGAAAAAAAGATTGTGGGTTTAGATTGCATTTATAGACATACTAAGATGAATAAAATGTTAGACGGACGGACATGGCTGGAATATATAGTAAATATTTTTTAGGATACCTGATACCTCTTTTAAGGTTTTGTAAATATTTTTACTAAATCATAATACTAAAAGATACAATTTTTTTCGAGATGGTCGTCTTTGTGAGTCTTAGCAATCTTAAGTACATTTATGTGTCAAGTGTCATTTTCAGTAGAAAGTT
This sequence comes from Leucophenga maculata, assembly GCA_035044805.1. Taxonomy (NCBI): domain Eukaryota; kingdom Metazoa; phylum Arthropoda; class Insecta; order Diptera; family Drosophilidae; genus Leucophenga; species Leucophenga maculata. The sequence continues at coordinate 95,413 of JAWNNP010001400.1, read as the reverse complement.
TGGTATTGTTTAGTATCAATGTACGCAGAATGTTTTGATGTACCAGCATTTTTATTATTGTTAGTGACTTAAAAAACTGAAGTCGGATCAAAAAAAAAAAAAAATCCCTTAAATTCGTGAAAATATTCTATCGATCAGCAATCAGAACAGACTGCCGCAACCTTCTCAAATACACTCTCCCGACTGCTCCGGGAAACTTCTCCGTCTACTCAAGATGTATGAGAGCAGTGGACACATATCACCCGCTCCATGGATAGGGCTGCCAAGATGTTATTGGTCATACAAAACCTGTGAAGAATTCTCGGTACGACGAGGAGTGTCGCAATGCTACTGCAGAGAAGAACGCTTCCTATCAGCGAACTCTATAGACGGGAGTAACGCGAGCTGTTAGAGAGCGATATCGTGAGAAACGGAAAGAGAGGAAACGCCTTTTCAGACGCAAGAAAAAGGAGCAAGAAAGGCGGAAGTTTAAGGATATTGAGATGTTATGTGTCAGAAATGAACCTCGAAAATTCTATCAAAAGGTCAAGCGTCTGACTGAAGGGTTTAAGCCCGGAGTAACTTTCTGTTAGGATGACAATGGAAATCTGGTAACAGATGAACAGGAATCACAGATTATGGAGGAGTCACTTATCTAACCTACTCGGAGGCGATTGAGTGCACTATTCCATCGATAGAGAAATGATACCGTTAATGATGTCACTATTATAGAGTCTATAACCTTAAAAAGCTGAAAAATAACAAAATGGCGATGCTCTATCGTGGGATTTTTTCAATCTCCTGATGGAATACATCCTACGCCAATGCCCGTAGATACAGAGTATGTCGGGCTCGATCTTCCAAAATGAAGTGATGCTGCTCGCCTACGCCGATGACATAGATATCATAGACACGCAGGAACGGCGAGTCAGCAAGGCGTTCTCAGAGATTGATAGACAGTATCGACTCCTTGGTCTGCCGGTGAATGTGCACAAGACGAAGTACTTGGTGTCTTCTCGCACTCCGTCATCGCTTCCTGGACGGTCAGTGATGATGGAGAATTTCAACTTCAGCGTTGTAGAAAACTTCGTCTATCTTCGATCCGACTAACCAGTAACAACAACGTCAGCCTGGAGATTTGGCGAAGAATCACGCTTGCAAGCAGATGTTTTTTGGGCTAAAGGCCTCTCTCGAAAAACAAAATGAAGATCTATAAAACGCTGATACTCCCGGTCCGATTGTATGGCGAAGAGGCATGAACCGTCATTGAGTCAGATAAAACAGCGTTGGAAGTCTTCGAGAGGAAGATTTTTTTAGAGTCGGCGACAAGTTTGGGTCCCGTATGAACCGCGAGCTGTACGAGCTATTCGATGGGGTTGACATAGTCCAGCACATAAAATTCCAGCAGCTGCACTGGGCTGGGCACCACATTCGAATGGATGAAAGAGCTCCAGTACGCGATGACCACCAAAAAAAATAAGTAAGGAAATTTCAGTCGGGCGTAACCGACTGTAAGAGGCCCTGTACCAGTCCAGGTCACCTAACAAACACATTAAATGTTTCCCGAGCTTATGACCAAACACATGACCAGTGACAACTGCGCGAATATGAATGAAAAGAAAAGGGGGGTCGTTCAAATTCAATTGCTTATAAAATCGTCATTTATTATCCGATTTTGATGAATGGAGCATTCCTAGTCAAATGCTAAAAACACGAAGTCTCTATCTATTACCGTTTCCGAGATCCTTTCGTTCATACAGACGGACGGACGGACGGACGGACATGTCTATTTCGATTCCTCTATCACTCCTGACCATAATGGGGGTAACTTTGGGGGGTCTCCGACCATTATTTCTATCTGTTACATACATTTGCACAATACCAATAGGCTCTTGTACCTTCTGTACAGGGCCTAAAAACATCCCCGCCCCATATTTCAATTTTTGTATGGCTATATTAAGCTTTCAGAACTATTCAAAATGGAAACGATTAAAAATGTAGACGAAGAGTAAAGCGAAAAAAAGATTCTGATTATCTCTCTCTCTCTCTCCTTGTTATGCATTTCTTATGCCAAATCGGTAGCAATGGAAATGGATTTGTGAGACGGGAGCATGGGGCGACACTGTTTGTTTTATTGATATTTCTTTCTCTGTATTTGTTGGTTGATTTTTTCTCATATATCCAATGCATTCGAGAGGTGCATAGCGCTATCAATTTATTATTTGTATTATTTATGTCGTATATAGAAGTCGAGGTGAATATTTTATTGTGTTTATATCAATTAGGAAAACATCACACGCTGTATATTATAAATAGAGGAAAACCCATACCAACCATTTTTAACAACTAATTGAACGACTGCTAGGAAATTTATAAAGTATATTAACTAGCCGAAAGTTTCAGGCTTATACAATCTGCAACAAAAGAAAGCAGTGCCTCTGCAGAACTATCCTTAACTCGGCAACGCTTTAAGTTACAATTTATACAATATCAACTTTTACTAATAAAACTTAATATGAAACTTGATTAAATTCAACTTAGTTGTTAGACTCATACTCACATTCACATCACTTGCATCGGCATACCAGAAGAGCATCGCAATCAAACTGCCCAGCGCCAAAGTTGTAGCACAATTAAATATATACAGAAAGGCGATGCCACTGCTGATGGCTTGCGTTAATGTCCAATAAGCATTGCAAACAAATTCAAAAAAAGATATCAAAAAGATGGTAAGCAAACCCCAACCGTAGCAATCGTTGAACGCCTCATAGGATTCATAGACGCGATTATAGCACAGCCGCAGTAGATTTAGTTGTTCGTATTCCTGCAGACTGTACGGCTGCCAAATCTCGGAACGCATTATCGAATTGGGTGCATTCTCTGCAGCTAAATGTTGCAATGCATTGCGCAGTTTTACAGCGCGTTGATTCAACACGACGACACACTGTATTAGCTGTATATGGCGCAAACGCAGTAATATTTGGTGAGCATATGACATCCAGAAAACAGGACTAACAGATCGATTGAGAGTTACCCACATGCGTATAATATCACAACTCAATTGCACCGTAAATATAAACAATATACGTCGTTGTATTTGTGGTACACGTTTTTCTATATGCTGCTGTCCGGCACACTTCGCAAGCAGTACTTCAGATTCGCCTTGTAGTCGTTGGAAATGCCAATAGCAACGTCGCTTCCAAATGCTTTCAATAATCACAAATTGCGCAACACTGCCATTGCCCAGGTAGAGTACTGTACCGACAAAGTCACCAATGGTAATCTCTTTGGAGGTTATGAAGAACGTAATGCCGCGCTGCATGTTGGCCAGTATCTCTAATAACCAGCAGCAACGTATTAGTAGCTCGGCAAGCAACAAGAGCACAGATTTACTTTTACGCTGTAGTTTAGTGAACGGTTTCAGTGCATAGAGCCAATAATTAAATTCCAAATATTGTTGAAAGTATCTGGCTAAGCAATGCATTTTGAATGTTGGTCGCTTCTATACTGATTAGTGGCTTAGAATTGAAGCTAAATGGTAGCTAATGAACACATTTATTTCTTGCAGGTGTTGCAGGTGATACATCAAATGAAGATGACTTGCTTTTATGAATTGTCTGTTTTGGCTAATGAACAGCTTAAGTTGGCTAATCAGAACATTAAATGTTGTTGGCGTTCGGAAAGTAAAAGTCATCGTTGTTAAAGCAAATTATCTTTCGGGAAGTACATCTAAATTAATACACTGGGTGGGAGTACAGGATATCTCAAAGTCAAGTCACACTCGACTGTAGCATTTCTTCTTCTTTTTTTTTTGTTTGCATTTTCAAGACATTTATTCTCAAACTGACCACCAAAAATATTTTATTCAGCCTCTCTAACAATTTCTTAATTTAAAACCAAAATAATTTTCACCGAAAAAAAATCTATACACGCACAGAACATGTGCAAAGTGAATCGGTCTTTTATTTTGCAACAAATAAAGCCTTACAAGACACACCGAGCAGAGAGAAAACATTCATAAATCACAAAAGTTTTATTGTGTGCAAGAAAAGGCTTAAGGGGGTTTATCAAAATGAAAATTTATTGAGCCTCAATATTTATTTCGCAACTTGAGATTTATACAACGCACAGCAATAAATTAGAAAATAGTATTAAAAAGAATTTTTATGCGTTCTATAGTCGTACAACAATTGTTGTATAAAATAAAATACAACAAGGATATTTGAAAAGTATTTGTAACATGCACACAGGACAAAGCAAAGCATTTGATTTATGCGATTTATTGCAGCAGCAAAATGTCAATAGCAGAATTAAAAAAATTAAAAGAGAAAATGTTTTTAAAATAGCTGACAATTTTTTAAGCTTTGAAGTAAATATTATCTTCGTTCTAAGATTGCTATGAATCTTATGGTCGATTAGGGTGCAGTTGCGTTGTGGGTGTGAACAGATTTGGTTATAATATTTCAGCAAGTTACTGCGTAAATTTTGAATTTGATATCTCTCTGTTGTGGTAATAGTTTTTCAAAAGATAGATTCTGTATACTGCATAACTATGTATTAGAGCAATTTAGTATTGCCGGATATATTGAAACATGAAGTTACTCGAATCATTCAAACATTTGAATGAATTCATAAAGAATTAAATGAAATGATTCAATTGAACATTATTGGTAATGCAGTCTCATTTATTTTTCATTTACAACTTGAATGTGCTAATTGTTTGAATCAGAAATTGAAAGTGGTTGAAAGCAGCTGAGAGTGAGTGCATTTATATGCAAAATTTATTTGTATGAACTTGTTGAGTTCAGTTGCTAAGCACATGTACGATATTTCAACTAACTCACTGCTGATTTCAGGAGCGTGATACTTTACCTCACTGTAATACAGATGTGTTAATATTTTATTTTTTTAATACTATATTTTGTTTCGTCATGTGTTCGCTTTCAGTCCTCACACACAATTGAATCATACTCTTTGACTTCACAACAGTTCACATTTCTACTTCTGTAATAGCTGTTACAGCTTTGTTTCAGATACTATCAGATAAATTAGACAGAATCGATATATAAGTCGCTGCTTAGCATAGTCGATACCAGGGACTTGCATTCAGACAACCTGGCTCGGATAGCAACGATCAGCGTAGCACCTACCAGCCCTGCTACCAAGGCTTTCGGACATCGCCAAGTTCCAAAGACATCTAAAAGATACAATCAATCTCAACGCCGGTCTGAGGGAACGATATTGACGACGCCATCGATATTTTTACACGTGCACACAAAAGCAGCATTAGCCAGCTCTTCCACGCCTGAGCCCGAACCTCACAAAAGAGATGCTCCAGACTAAGCGAAGATTACGACGCAAATTTCTCAGGACGCAGCATCTTCTAGACAAAACGACCTATCGAAGAGCTGATTCTGTTCTGAAAGAAACTCTGCGACGCAAAAGGGCTGAGTTTTTCGAGGAAAAACTTGAGCAGATAGACTACACAGCTGACGCCAACTACTCGCTGTGGAAAGCAACAAGGGTAACCAAAAGACAGGCTTTCCGACCAGTTCCAGTCAATGGATTTCAATGTCATGATTGCAAAGACAGTTTTGAAGCAGGCGAACAACTTCGCAACGCATTTGGAAGATAGGTTCACACCCTTTTCTTTAGCAGAGCACAGCGACGTCGATAACGTTTTCCAGGCCCTCGAACCTTCTCTCCAAATGGACCTCCTAATTGAGGCTTTTCGATCTGTGGAAGTAGCTTATGCAATCAGAAAGCTGTCCACAAACAAGGCCCCAGGACACGACCATATATGTCATAAAACACTCCCTCAATGAGGGTGCTACAAACAGATGCAATATTTTCCCACCACATGGAAGTTAGCCAGAATTACGATGATCCACAAGTCTGGCAAGCCTTAGGATCATCCAAACTCGTATCGAGTCCACAGAGTGTTGAACCATGACTTGCAGGTGCTCGACGACAAGGAGTACTACAATGGGATATTTTTGCAATGTGCAGGAAGCCTTCGATTGTTGTTTGAGTCTTCTTGTGGGAATATATATAATAAAGACATCAAAGAAGCACAGTGAGGCCTTTTGACCTTTTTGGTTGCAAAAATCATAACTTCTTATGAAGATATTTTCAAAATAAAACATTTTCGTATATGAAAAAGTATGATATCTCCACTTATTGATTAATCTAAGGCTTCAGGTAAACTCATTATGAGACGTCCCACAGTGTGATCCATTTAGTCTTGAAGCTTCACAAAACTTTTGGACTGCAGTGAAAGATCTCCAAAAAATCGTTTGAGGGAGTCAATGCCCTCGTACCTCGATGTTTGATTTCAAGAGTTTCAGAAAAATTCGCCGATCAAGTCTTGAAGCTTTATTTTAATCGATAAGAGTTATCCGTCAACTATTAGCGTACAGAAATATTCGGCGGGTTCCTGAGTTTCAAAGATTTCTATTGGTAGATTAAGGGTGGTATATCTGCTTGAAGTGGGGTGAGTAAGGAGGCGTTAATGTTTTTATTTTTACTAATCCAGCTGGGTATATTACCTAAGAGTTGTTGGCTGAGACTACTAGTTTTCTATTAGTGAAAAATGTTGATGGTTATTTTTGGTTCTGTTCTCTAGTCGGTGAGTTCATTTATGATGATGTGTATGTGCGAAGTTTGTTGAAGTTTGTGGCGAACTCTAATAGGAAGATGTTGTTTTTTAGATAGGCATGATGTGATCTGATATTCTAGCATGGATAAAGAGTCACAAACAGATTCATCCTTTGTTTGTAGCAAGCCACCCTAGTCGTTTCGATATTATTTCATGAGGGAGGTGGGTCGATAAGACTTGATGTAAGTCTTTTCCATTTTTGGTTTGAATATGGGTTGGTTTATCGGGGAATATGTGTATTAAGGATGTAATTGAAGAGGTTAGGGAGTCTTTGTAGTTAATAACTCGGTTATGGAAAAGTTTTTTTTTTCGGTATTTAGTGTTGCAGGGGTTGGGTTGTGTCATATAATTCGGGTTGTATTTCATTTCTATTTTCCGTATTTCGTAATTTGTAGACAAAGCCGTAAGCCAAGTCTTGTCTTCTAATGGTTGAATGGTTTTGTAACATCATTGGATGTCTTTTTTAAGGTTGGTGTGCTAGAATTTGTTTTAGATGATTTTAAATGATATTAGGCATTCAAAGAGCTAAGTCAGAATCCTCAGAATCACAGTCAACTCCATGTATACGTGACTATTCCAGTGCTTCTTAGTAATGCTACTTTTCCTTGGATTACTGGTCCTCAACATACAAAAACCCTTAAACAACTTTTTTTAGTTTTTTATATGGTGTGTACACTGCGGCCGCTACCTCACCACAGAGCTGACCCTTATTATGCCAAATTGTATTAAAAATTTATCGCAAATACTGCATTACTGCCATAATTCTGCACAGTTGTTCGCATGCCAAAATTCGTATACAAACAGCAAACAATTTCGGTTGCCAATATTCAAATTGAATCATAAATTTCAGCAATCTCTGCAAGACCAAATAGAAAACACAAATCCACGAAAATAATTGACACACAATGCAATAATTTATTGGTTCTTGACATAAACACATCCCATAAAGAAGAAGAAGTAGAAAAAAACGAAATCTTCAAATAAGAAATTCTGCTCAGACGCACACAAATCGAGCGTAAATTTTTGTCAGAAAGCGAAATATTTTTTTATTGCTAATCCGCATTTAACTTTCTGTCCAAAGCAATTTACCACAATTGCTGCTACTGTTGGCTGCCACTGTTGGAGTCAATTTTTTATTGGCCACTTTAGCACACACGCTCACGCCCCCCTATATCAGTAACACATACAGTCGTCTACCCAAGAATTTTGTACCCTTCTTGCCAACAAACAACAGCTTGTGTGACTACTTGTGTACTACTTGCTCTATTTATTAGAGCAGTCGCAATCGCTCGTATCATAACTTTTGGTCAACTTCAAGTTCATGCGTACTCAGCACAAACTGTTACCTAATAAAAATTTATGAAATTCAAGTTTGCCACACTCGTAGCTGAGATTGGAGCTGGCAGGACCTCTGTATACCATTTCACTTTAGTTGGCACCAACTTTATTATTTCAACATTTATGTTTGATTTGTTGCCTTCATAAGCAGCAGCAGCAGTCTTTATTGGGTTTGTATGTTCAAATTATTTCAAGCGCACTGATTTTTTCGAATTTTATGCTGAAACTTGACACCTTTATTGCTCGGATTTTTTTACCCGAAGTTCTTTCGAGTGTGTAATAAATTTTTCAATATGAATTATTATTGTGGCGAAATATATTTAATTGAAATTCGTTGGGAAAAAATTAATTTGTTGCATTTGATACGCGCTTTTTTATGCCATTCACAGATGTGAAGTGTTAATTGGTTTTATCAGTTCAGGTCAGAAAGTTTATAAACCATTCAAGCAAATATCAATAAATATATATATTTTTTTTCTGGATCAACAGCTTATTAAGATAAGTCTATATAGCTATCTGTCTGTCTGTTTGAAAGTTTTTACGCTTATTTTTACGAAATACGCTCAGAAATTTGAAACACTTAGTTTCTAGAGTAATTCTAAAAACAAATCTTTATTGCTTCAATCGTCTCATCTGGAGCATTAGTGATATACGCTCCCTACTACTCTCTACTAACGCTTGAATCGCGATAGGCACCGTGATCTAAGTCTCTGTCGTGATTTGCGCTATTAGAAGCGTATCACGTCGTCACAGTACATCGCTGCTGAGTTCATCTTTCGATTTGTCTTCTCGATCTCTTCTGTAAGTCTAAAAATATTTGGATCAATATTTCGTAAAAGAAATAGATTTTTTGGAGAACTTCATTGTAACCTTATTCTTTTGTCCCAATTAAACAACTTTGAGCCAGATTTCTTTAACGGTTTTTAAAGGTAAAGGTTAGCAATCCTTTTTTTTTTTTTGGCACATTTATTGTTCAAATTCTGGGCAGTTTTTCCATATGAAAAAAATAATAATAATAATTTTTGTCATATGCAAAAATTTGGCATACTTGTTTAATAAGGGAAAATTTGCAAACTTTTTTCATAATAAAAAAAATTCGGCAAACATTCTTTATATGGAAAATATTGGAAATTTTCTTTCATATTGGAAAATTTGGCAAACTTTCTTCATATGGAAAATGTTGAAAATTTATTGCATTTGGGAAATTTTTGTTGCGTTATTTTTGCGAAATGCTAGGATTAAATCATGAATAGTGTCTTCTCAAATATTATTTGTACCATGGAGTGATTGGGAATTGGTTAGAAATTTTCATGGATATAGTTTTCTCTAATTTTATTTCACCATGAGGTGATCAGGAAGTGGTACAAGTTATTCATGAATATTGTCTTCTGGGATTTTATTCTTTTTCACCATTTACCATAACTTATTCCCTGCACTGAACGAACAGCACAAGTTCAAATTGTTTGTTCGTTTTTATTCCTTATTCCTTGTTCGTTCGGTGATGGTTGAGTTATACTTGTATAGCTCGAACATGTATGCTTGTATGTACAAGGTGTGACCTATGGACAGATAAATTTTTTATATATGTTAAAGGTTTCTATTCTGGAACTTGACGCTTGTTTACAGCATCATTACGATGGCGTCCAAATAATAAAGTACTAGAAATTCAGATTTTTATAGGCTATTAATATATCACAAATACAACAACAACAAACAATTATAATACTCAATTATCGCCTGTTTGGGGTTTAGTTTCAATGAAAAATATTTATCTACTGTTGTAGTACAAATAAAATTTGTAAATTCTAACTTAAACTGACAAAGTTCTGCTTTTAAATAGCAATGCTACAAAATTGTATAGAAATAAAATAGAAGAACTTTGAACCCTTCAAAAAATAATCATTTCGTTGAATATATATAAGAGATATAGCTATATGCATGGTTTACTGATTGACATAAGTGCAATAACCTCAACAATGCTGAAACCTTTGCTAAACAGGTATATGTACCTATACTTCCCCTCACATTTCGCTATATATATACTTCTACTATATAATTCTCCTCACATTTCACCCCTCTAAACATTTTGATTTTCTAAAATATTCAAAATGTGCAATTTTTCAGGCTGTCAATTCTTTGCCGAAAAACTGAAAACTGACAGCGCGGCTTCCGGCACTAGAGTGAACGTGAATATGCTCGCAAAATTGAATGATTTTCCGTAGTTTTGTGCGCTATCGAAAATTGACAAGTACCTCGTACTACTCTGCCAAACAAATGCACATACTACGTCAATTGTTTGAAGTGAAGTAAAGTGAAGTGCTATATTGGGGCAGCAGTGAGTGAAATTTTTGTTTGAAATATTTCAAAATTGTGTGGGAAAGCAAAAAAATGAGCAAGGAAAAAGCCTTTTTTTATTTTATACACAATTCAGGCACAAAATTTATATATTTTTGTATAAAGAGTATCCATATATAGTTTTATTTTTAGCCGTAAGTGGTTCTTGTAACTGGAGCAACCAAAAAACAACGAAAAATCTCATTAATTTCGTTCATGCAAAGATTACAATCTGCTGCCAAGTACACACATACTCGTACATAAGCTTATGCGCCTGAATATATGCTATGATTATTTTTTTTTTTTTTTTTTTGTGATACACTTTACACTTATACAGTTGGCAGAGCATTACAATTTTTGGAGGTGGTTTTGCAATGTCTTGGAGAAAATAGCGTTGGCTCTATATAGTATTGTGTATATATATTTCTGATCAGCTCAACAAGCTCTTCTGTATATAGCCGAGTGCCAGACTACATCTACATTAGCCTTTATGAAGCGATGCTGTCAAAATTACATCGCCAACGGAGAGGCTTATAAAATTGGAATGACCTATATTCTGCACGATTTTCACTTAGTTTCCAGTTTGCTCTCCTGGGATAAGATTGTTGGAAGTAGTTTTGCATACTAACTTCCATTATTGGGATAAAGTGAGTTTCAAATAGAAATCATGAGACTGTTTTAATTCTTTAAGTCCTTTAAGTTCTTCTTAATCGTTTTGCACGGAGATACGTAGCAGAAACTATATAGGAAAATCTCTATATAGGAAATTTGTTCTTCATTAGAGGTCAGATTTACTTAAAAATTAGTATTTACCTGGTAATATTTTCCATTTCTTTTTTAGATCTTCAATAATACAAAAAAGGTGCAGGAAAGTTCTTTTTATTTTGTATAACATGGTCCCATACCCTGTGTCAAAGGCTTGCTGGATATCTGCCGTGTTCTGCCGTGCAGTATTTCTTATTCCCCAATGTATTCTCTAATGTAATGAATGTTCTCTTCTTAACCCGAGCTGGTGTTCCTGGATAATTTCAAGCTCTACCAGCACTGTTAACATTCTTGACAACATTCGATGGTTTAGTATAGACAGAAGAATATAACTGAGTCCCTCAAGCATAGATAGGAGACTCAGTTACCTTTTGCATTATTGAAAACATCGAATAAATTAAAATTCGATTTACTGAATCCAGGAAAGTCAGGAAACATATGTTTTTTAACAAGATTTTTGATAATATCGGAACAGAGTGTACACATTTAAGTACACATCGTAAATAGGTGCCCCGTAAAATTTTGTTGTTCTGTATTGTCAAATATGAGTCTTTTAAGTCTAGTCTGGACAATTGTGCAAAAAAAAAACGACAACTGAAGCTATGTCAGGACTGTTTTTTGCCACGAATTCATCGACACACAGAGATGTGTGGTAACATTTTGGGTAAGGGGTTAATGTGCAATGCTCGAGTTATCCCACATCGCTTTTTATGCCATTAGCGGTCCTTTGTGATACCATATACAGTTCTACAGTTCGTCTGTATGTGGAATATCGTTATGGATTTAAACCCCATAGTCTCTTCGTGCTGTGAACATTAGAGAGCCATATTAAATCAATTGTCTCCTTTTCTCCAGTAATCCCATAACTTCTATGAAAGCTGATATCCTAGCCGTATGGAGTGTATTTCTAAAATAAAATGATATCTGAGTAAAAACCACAAAAATAAAACATTTTCTCTATTTGGGCATAGTAAGGCTATTGTGCGCTTGAAGTTATGACTGAGACTAGTAAGTTTTTTAAGTTCTAAAAGTGTCTAAGTCATCAAATTATCTACTAAATGGTTAATTTTATTGTAATCCGTAGCTTACACCTAGCCATAGGCATCCCTTCCGGGTTCTTCTCAGCAAGACAGCTGACAAGAAGGCAGAACACTACGGAATCAACCTCATTTAGTTAACTTGACACCAAAACATCAAATGGAAATCAATATAAATAAACATTTCGATTCCCGCTTGGTGTCTTGGTGTCAAGGTATCTAGATGAGGTTGATTTCGTACTGTTCTTATTCTCATCTTATTAATGTTTTATGCGATACTCGTACGTAGTTGTTGTATTACTGTTAGAAGCGTATAGCGCTAGAAGAGTGAAGTTTCTTGACCATCCCCGATTATTCTATTGTGACTTGGAACGAATTCTGACCTCGAATTCCTTGCTGTGTTGATTAGAAATACCAATTCAATTGGAATATCTTCGAGTGTCATTGTGCTACACCGCCAAGGTGTAGCACAATGACAATCGTAGGTTTGGTTCCGATGCTTAAGGCGCACTGAATTGGCGATTTTGAATACAAATCCACTTTTAATTGAGGTGAACAAATTAAAATACGGCGCTACAGATTTGATTATCTTTCTTTATTTTAGTAACCAAATCGCTCATTTCTAAACGATGTTATGTATTCGACAGTTTATCAACAGTTCCAACCATAGAATTCATACATCGTGTTTGAAGACATTCAATTGGAAAAAAAGTTCCATAATATTCCAATCTAACTCCAATTTTACACCATATAACCTTCGATTCCCTAGGAATAAATTTTTTCAACTCAGCAAAACACGTATTTGAATTTGGAAATGATGGGAAGAAAAAAAATGGTCAAATAATCCAAGCATTTATATATCGTGTTTGAAAAAACTCTATTGAAAAAATAAATATTCCGGAGAATTTCTCTCCATATCCCATTTTTCACCATCTAGTCATTGACACCTTTTTTTTTTATATTGGCGAAGCACAATTTGATTTGGAAAAAGGTTGCAAGTCGAAGTTCTAAGATATTTCAAAGGAATAAACGAGAAAGTAATTCTACGATTTGTAAGCTATTCTTGTCATGGCTTTCAAAATATCTGTGTAGATTGACACATATTCTATGCACAAGAATTCTGGCTGATTATGTGGACCGGTAAGCCTTCTAGTATATATTGAAAGGGATAGCGTTAATATAATAACCTGTGTCAGATTTTTATTATACACTGTATCCATGATGTAAAAGGATTTATTAGGTCTGTGCAAATGTATGTCAAAGTCACAATTAGGCCAGGCATATGCCATAAAGTTTATATATTCTTGATCAGTATAAAAAGTCAAAACGATATAGAAGATCCGTCTGTCCGTATGAACAACGTAAACTGGAAGATAATAAGAGATAGTAGAACCTTCAAGTTTGCTTAGATTCTTGTACTACTTATTCAGATAACTTGTAGTCAATGTAGATGCTATCTGCCTCAGTAGAGGTTGGCATTTACCAAAGAAATAACTACCTCATTCTGAGTTTTTGTAAGAAAATTGCGTTGTTGTGGTTACATCAGTTCGATTTCGGTGTATTTTACAGCAATCAATAATAAAATATTTGTTTAGAGAGCACTGAAAGAGGTTGCTCTATTACAAAATGTTACGTCTATATGGACATGTACATCTGTCTGGCTATGAACATCAAGAACTTCGAGACTATTAAAGATAGAGCCTGCAAGTTTGGATATTTAGTATCTTATATGCCTTATGCAGGTTGGTAGTGTTTAATGCAAGTGCTAAAAACTCTTAGATGGAGTACTCATAAAGGCATGTCCCATGTTTCTCACTTTCTGAATGAAAATATGTGTTTTTCGGCTGTGGCTTTAGCTAAAAATGTGAATTTGGTGTTTCTCATTTCAATTCTAATAAAATATTATGTATAGATTCATATCTGACCACTAAAAGGGGTAGCGCCCATAGAAATCTGCCCCTTGTTTGTGTACGAAACATATTTTGTTTTAATTTATTTTAACTTTAAACAACAAATTTGGTTTAAGTTTCACTAATCACAATTAAATATTTAACATGGATTTAGATTGTAAGATATTCCTAATACAAATTTAAGATTCGAATGAAGAATGAATAGAAGGCCAAATGTATTTTAGATTCACGCAATACAAAAATTTATAATTTCAATTTTTAAAATTGCACTGCATTCGTTTCAAATATGTAGAGGCTATGTGAAGCCTTGTTACCAACATTAAAAGCTACAATTTTATCTATTGTTTTTTTTTTTTGTTGTTACAAATGCAAATCTGGTTTTTGCACAACGTTGAGAACGTCGAGTACGTCGAGTACGACAACAAATGTGTTATGGCAAGTGTTGAAATTGAAGTTTTATGCTAATTTTACTCGTATTTTCCTTCGTCACAACACAAACATACGTACAGATACTCTCCACACATGTATCTAGATACATTTACATGCGCTTAGTTTGTATACTTGTATACAGCTTGGCTTACTGCCTCGCACACTCGTTGTCAACACGAGGCATTACAAGGCAATTAAGGATTTGTTTATGAGTTGGCATCTTTTTTGCCTGATAATAGATCTAGAACAGCCACACATAATGTGCCGATTGAATGCATAAAGCGACAGGATTAAAAGGCTAAAGTGCATATACGAATATATAAATATTCTCCAGTTATATATATTGATGCCCATTTGCAATTAAATCGCTCAATGACACGGACTTCTGTCTGATTGTCTGGCTGTCTGTAATTAGACAAATTGAAGTCGATACCTGCCTGCTGGTGTATGGTGTATGGTGTCTGGTCTGGTGTCTGAATAGCACTCTTTCTAATTGATTCTCGAGTAATTAAACTTGGCGCGTCATTACTAACGTAATCTAACACAAAATGTCATTTGTATTGTATTCTATGGATTGATAAAGAGCAAATTCACTATTTCCATGCCATTTCCATTCGCAATGCCTCCTCCGCACACATTATACAATTATGTATAGAAGAACTAAGCTACTAAGCTGTATTTGGACTTGTTCTGGCATTCGATTTCGGTATTAAATTGTCGCCAGCACGCAATGCGCGCATTTCTATATTATTACAACACGAACTAATTGCATTTGCAGTGCTTGTTCGTGGTTTAGGAAATTAATGAAAGCGCTTTTGTCGCAATATTTGATTGATTTTTATCGAGCAGTAGCCGAGTGAAATCAACTAAATATATCTACATTAATTACTAATTACATTGTGCTGTGGTATGCATAATCTGCATCAGTAATGAATGTGTGCTCAGTATTGGTTGTACTACAGAAAAGCTTTGCGTTTTTAGAGGTTTTCATTTGGTTGAACATAATTTGAAGTTTGTGCTTTGGTATTGGCATTATGTGTCATTCATGAAATGGTAAATGAATTGATATGAAATATCTGTAATATATATCTTTAATGCAACAATAATGCTGTATCTTTTGTATTGAAAATACATATGTCATGCAACAGTGGATTAGTATTTGGGAGCAAAGTTTGCCGTAATGCCATAATACGAGTCAACGGCGGAACAGTATATCGCATCAATGAAAACTTTCGACTTAGAAGACGAAGAACGACTCGGAGAGCCAAAACGGTTTGAAATTGAAGAATTGGAGGTATTGCTTTATGAAGATGCGTGCCAAACGCATAAATAATTGGAAATACCTTTGGGAGTTGATCGAACAACCATTTCCAGACGTTTAAAAGCATCCAAAGGCTTAGAAATTGGGTGCAGTGTGAATTGAAACCTAGAGATGTCGTAAATGTTGCTTGTACGCGACAAAAAGATGTCATTTTTGCATCGAGATGTCACTGGTGATGAAAAATCGCAAGAAATCGTATATGAAGTCCGGCCAACCATCAACATACACGGCAAAGCCGAATATCGATGGCACCATGTTGTATTATGAGCTCTTGAATTCGGGTCAGACGATGAAAGGTGAAATCTGCCGAACACAATTGATTCGTTTGATGAGAGCTATCGGGAAAAAACGACCAGAATATGCGGGGGAAAATGACCAGAATATGCGACCAGACACAAACTTTCCATCATGAAAACTATTTGGAAAACAGTGGTTTAGAGGATCTACCTTACTCGCCTTATAGCCCAGACATGGTCCCTTCTGATAGCTAGAAGTTAATTTGGGGTGGAATCCATAAATGAACTTCTAAATGGTGCGTTTATTACTCAGGAATAACTTGCTTCTGCTGAAAGGAAGACATTGAAGTTGGTTCAATCTTTTTCTGCAAGATTGCATTATAGCCACGATATGGTCTTTAAAGAATAGACATTTATCGAGAATTAGACCCAGACACCGGGCCTAATTGGACTGTCGACCATTTAGCTGAACTGTAGGTGGAATACTCCTATCACTATTTATCTAGACGTTCCATATCCTTGCCTAGTTTTCTTGTAGGGATAGATAATATTGAAGGCTGTGTACAGAGTTTCGCTTGCAACTAAACTTGCTCAGTATGCGCTCATCAACAAATGTAGCAATCACCCTTTTCTACGCGTAATTTGATATGACTTCGTCAGGAGTTTGGCGATTAAAAGCGAAGAGGTTGATGAGAAATATTTTTCTAGGACGCTGCCTTGAGGGACCCCAGCTTACACTGAATTATTCAGGGAAGCAGTGGCGTCCCTCCAGATAGGAACGCGGCATTAAGAAAAATGGTGCAGAAAATATGTCCTTTATTTTTGAGTGCAGAACGTTGGGTCATTCTCTATCTGTTATCAAATGCATCTAGAATATTATTTCCGACTCCGTGAAGTTGTTTAACTGTACCATGTCCTAAACGATCCGAAATGGTGACCTGGAAACAGACCTGTGGAATATATTGTCGGATAATCTAGTGGCGAGAAGTCTCTTCCAAACTTTCGGAAGCGACGGAAGAAGACCCATCTGACTGTATGATTCAGAAAATCAAGTAGGATAATTAATCTGTAGTGGAGATACACCGCTCACCACTTTGCCTTAAACGCGAAGTTCTTTTATGGACTGTTGGGGGTATAGCTGACAACTCTGCGGCAAAGCTTCGATCATTTACATGCCGTTATTCTTAACGAAAGGGGTATGAATAAGTCTCGCCCTGACCAGTGAAGAAATTACATCCTAAGTGCGTCAATTTAAACTGTTTCACCTATCGGGTTGGTATGTATAACATCAACCTGCATTGATATCAAACAACTATACTTGAAACTTTTAATGGGGTAGCAACCCGGTACCCCGGTTTTTTCGTAGTATACGAGATTTGACGAAAGCCTTAATCTCGTCCCACCAAGTCAGGGGCACATATCGTGTACTTCATAGTTAATTCACCCTGGCTAAAAGAGAGCTCCTTTGGGGAGTAACGTGGTAGCTGCAGTTACCGTCCAAGTGCGTGTAAAGCTTCTTTGGAAGCTGAACGTGGAGTTGTGTACACAAGCGGGTGTTATGACCCATAAACCAACAGAGGTTTTAGACGTCCATATAAGGTGACTTTGGCTTGATACCTGTAGAAGCAACACCATCGGGGCGTTGATTGGCGCTTACCAATCCTGTGCTCGGCTCCTTGAGGCTGGTATCCACGTAAAACTTCTTGGACTTTCTCTAATGGAGATTCTATAGATGCCTCAGTATTTGAGATTTCATTGGCTGAGGCAATGTTGAATCGCCTGAAGCGCTCAGTAAGGTGTTGATGTAAAGGTTGACACTTGGCACTTCCAGTTGCCTTCCACATTGAAAATGTTGCATCTTTCAGCTTTTTATTGAAAAAATTTGAACATTATTTTTTAAGAACTTCTCTAAGTTCAGAGGCAGTCCCTAGCCATTGTGTCTTATACATAGGGTGATCCGTATCTGCGCTTCGTACTTAAAAGAGTGCGTAGTTCAGAGCTCAGCGAGTAAGAGTTGTAGCTGTTGCTAAATACTTTTCTGTTGAATTGATCCAGTGTGAAGTCTATACTATCAGAGGAGTTAAGCTCCATTTAGGGTTAAATTTCATTGTTAGATACCTGGAGAAAGCTTATATGTTTGAGCTGGGATAAGTCCAACGATGAAGGATAAGTAATGAATGCAGCATCGACTGTGCTGATCTTAAGGTTAGATGCATGTGATCTTTAGCTTCCAGTGAAGAGTGCCTTTGTACAGCTTTAAGTCAAGACATCTTGTCGTAGTACTGACTAATATAACCCAACTCATATATTCAACCCATTTGTGTCACTCAAATTTATTTCCTTTTTCATTTTCTTCTCCAAGTTAATGAAGAAATCAATTGAGCATAAAAGAACTTATAGGCTTTTTAAGACCAAAGGAAATATTGCGCCCATTTATCACTCTATTAAGTATTTTTGTTACTGTTGGAAATGGATCGAATGCGAAGTAGTAAAAAGTAACAAATTAAACGAATGCTGGAAATGCTTGCTTACGAACATATTTTTAGCATTTTTTAAATTGAATTCCAAGATTTAAAGGCGACAAGCAGACATTATTAAACATTATTTAAACCATTTTCAATTTTATTTTTAATCATAAACTTTATATATATGAAATATAAATATATAAAATAAAATATTGTCCCACAAAATGCTGCTATTACTACTCTATTGTATCTATACATCTATATACTTCGCATATTATACAACGACGAAAAACTTTACTGATTACTCCAGAGAGTGTGCAAGCGAATGGCTTTGGGGACTTTGTTCAAATTAAATATGACTGACTATGAAATATTTTCAATTTGTGGACACGAAAACTTTTCTTTCACCGGTTTTTTTTTTTTGTTTTTTTTTGCTTCTACTATTTTTAACGCAGTTTTGTGTCTTGCCTTGCTTTCCACCTTACCATTTCTCACTCACTCACTCACTCACTCTCTCTATCTCTTGATACATCTTGCATTTCGTGCCTGTACTCGTGGGAAATTTAGCAATGGAAAATAAAAGTTTTTCTTTGGTCAAGAGCGAACGAACGAACGAACGAAGGAAGAAACGCACAAAATATCCGTAACGCAACGACGTAAAGAAAGTGCAAAAGTTTTAAGTGACGCATTTTTCTTGGCCTCAACACCAAATTCACACAACCTCTCTGAACTCTACGGAACTGAACTACTTACTTACTTATAAAGCACTTTGTATCTGAAGGTAGAAGCAGAGGAGACACAGTTTCAATTTGTAGGTTGGCTTGAAAACGCAAAGTTTTTCTTGTATATTTTTGGAAGAAACAAATCAACGCAACAAATAGCATACAATATCTTGTATTAATTGGAAATAAAACTATGACAAATATCTGTATTGCAAGGGTGACCATAAAAGTTTCTGGAAATATATTTTATGTGTTTTTTTCTAGTTCCAACATTTTTTTTTATATTATTTGTTGAAAACCATTTTCCCTCAAAATTAAACAAATATAAATGAAATTTGTTTACGGTTTCGTTGAGCGGAAAATGAGCCGCAGGATGAATATACATTGCCTTTGCGACATTAAGAAGCCTTTGTCTTCGAATTCTAGACATTCGGTTTCTCGGTCCAACACGGAAAAAATAAACTTAATAACAGTAGCAGTAGACTTCAAGAAAATTTTTACTGATTACAAACCAAAATTTTTCAACTGTAGGGTACACACAATGAGCTGGATTAACGATTGCGGATAGTAATTGTACTGTGTAACTTTTTTTAAGCCAATACTCGCAAGTCATAACTTTCCCTTCCAAAGGAAATACGCAGCAACTGAGTTGGTTTTGAAGTTTGGTAAATCGGAATCTTGTTCCAGATGTGCAGAACGATATTCCGGCTTTAGGCAATATCATAGAATTATATAAAAAGTTTATCGAGTCCTTTAACATATTTTCGGCAGTTAAAAAACGCTGCAGCTGTACTATTGCTTCAGATCTTCTTCAATAATTAGATCGGATGTGACCTCAATTCTCTACAACAAGCTCAGCAGCTTGCATGTTTTACTTACTTTCTTGCCATTATATGGTCGAGCTTCAAGATGTTCCTTCGGACATTAACAGCATTGAAGCGGGAGTACCTCAGGGATGTGTCCTCAGAATTACCGACTCGATTTGTAATCAGGTCACAGCAGTTCTCTCTTGGACGTTAATTGCGTTAGTTCATGTAAATTCTGTTTGTTACCAGTGTATGCTCATGTATCCAAGGTTCATTTCGAAAGCACATCCATAAATCTGTGGCAACCTCTGTGACGAAGTAGTGAAAATTTCCCAAAGAACTTCTCCAGTTTGGCGGCCAAGAACGAATCGAGCCAATTTTTGATACCCTGTTCTGATGTGAAGCGTATACCGGTATTTTACATTGATCTGAACTAGCCAGCAGAACGGACCATCTGCGGGCTATAAGGCAGGTAAGGTAGATCTTCTCACGATCGTTCTCTTCAAACGAATCAATTGTGTTCGGCAGTGGTCCCCTTTCATCGTCTGACCCGATTTCAAGAGCTCATAATACAACACCCAAAAAAAAAAAATTTTCCTAAAATTTAGGAATCATTCCCTAAAAAATTTTTTTTACCTAAAACAGGAATTTAAGGTAAAATTTTGCCTAAAAATGAATTTCAAGGAAAAAGTTTCCTAATATTTTAGGTAAAAAAAATTTTCATTTAGGTAATGATTCCTAAATTTTAGTAAAAATTTTTTTTTTAGTGAACACACCCTTGTGATATCACCAAATACAGAGCATTACCTTGGCGCCATGGATGTTGATGCTTGGCCGGGCTTCACATACGATTTCTTGCGCTTGGGGTTATCGTAATTAATCCATTTTTCATCACCAGTGACATCCCAATGCAAAAATGACTTTTCCGACATGCAGAATCGGCATTTGACTTCTCAAGCTTTTGGATAAATCCGAATGCTTTTAAACGTCTGATATGGTTGATCGATCAACTCCCAAAGGTTTTGGAAGTCATTTTTGCGTTTGACACGAACCTTTTTGGCTGTCCAGGTCGTCAAAAAATTCAACATCACTTAGGGATCCTTACGTAGAGGAGAAGCTTTGATTTTTTCCAAGTACATATAATGAACGCTTGCTGAAACTTCGACTTCGGCCTTGTAAGACCCCTGGCGAATGCAACTCTTATTAATTGACTAAAACGCCGACATTTTGGTTGGATTCATCTTCTAATCAAGCTAATATCATTATTTAGACAATGAACCAGTATAATAATTTTGGAAGTCCAACTTATAAGGTGAAGTATAAGGAAAAATTATATCCTTGATTGCTACCTAAAGAAAATTTTTGTTCTCCTCATTTTATTCCTTTATCTGTATGTCGGAAATATGCCTTATAGAGGTTGAATAAATATTACAGCGAGGCTACTTGAATGTATCTTTAGGCTCATATTTTTACATCAATTAGTTCTACCATCATTCTCCTATATCTATTATATAGAATCAAATATTTTTTACATCTAACCACTTATGCTTTAAATTGTATGCACATACAAAGTTAAAGTGTTCTCATTTTGCTCGTTTTTCAATGTTCTCGTCCTCTGTCCTTTGACAATGACAATGACGCTGACGTCGACGACGACGACGACGAGGATGATAATGATGCTGGTGCTGCGTGCAAATGTTGTCTGCCATGGTTTGATTAATCCGGCAAACACGAAAATTAATCAAAGGGATTACCTGTGCAAAGCGAGACGCACTGAAAGGTACACAGATACTCGCACACATTCACAAACGTACAATGTAAACTCTTACACAAACGGCGACGCATTGAATTCGTGGAAAATTTCATGAAAAGAAAATTCAGTCTGCTGATTGAAAGTAGTACACAGAATTGTAATCGAATTGATGTGAAAATTATAATTGTGCTTAAAAGCTTTCAAATTTTGTAGAATTTCATTTTGCATATTGACTGACTGACTGGCTGGCTGGCTGACTGACTGACTGACTGACTTGACTTGAGTTTTGTGTGGGCGTTTGGCACGCCCATGCACACACATACGAGTCACACGAGCCACACGAACAAGTGCAAATGTGCGAAAGTGTTTTGGGAAATAAGCGTAAAAGCATTTTCCACATACGTTGGAGCAGTTTTCATGTTTTCTGTTTATTTTTTTTTTGCATTTTTATTTTTATTTCTCGCAGTCGCAGTCTGCTTTTATTTAAATGACATGAGTCCTGTGACGTTTGCCAAGGATAACAGCAATGGCGGCGGCTTTGCAAAAACTAACAATACACAGATACATTCATACAATTCTGCATAAAAAATTGCACACCTATGAATACTACACATGTTGTGGAACCTGGCTCCATTACATTTTATGGCTTTCATTTAATTTATTTGCCTTTGTTGTACCAGTATGTTAAAATATATAAATTCCGCCCTTTCTGTTGCATACTTTTGTATATAAATGTAGTTTGTAGTTTTAATTCCCAGGGCAGCTTTATTTGCAGTCACAGTCGCTTTATGACGGTCATCGTCTCTATTTGTAGTTGAAGTTTTTCTTTCCTATTTATTTTTCGTATAAATATGCTCTGTCCATTAAAAATGCTTCGCCATTGTTTCTTTCTTTTATATTTCAGGATTTTTTTTCCTAAGGTAATGAAACGCAATTATGGTTTTATGATAGGCAGTTGTGTAGTTCGGAATGGTTTGTTTTGTATTTTTAACGAACGAACGAACGAATGGAACACATTTATAGCTTTGAACTATTTTTATATTTCAAGAAAAATCTTTGATATGTAATATTATATATTGAAACCTTATAAATTTTTTTTTCATTGTCTTTATTTAAAATCTGTCCCTAGGGCGAGAATCATTAAGTTTTGGTACAGTATATTGGTATGTAGAGAGAGTTGTTTACATTAAACTGATGATATTATCTCTAAAAGTAAGAAGATTAAGAAGAGGGCGTAAATTTTAGTTCACATTGCTAAATGGTAGATCTACCAAGTGTAGCCTCTTGAGACTTCTGCTGGAAAAACTATTATCAAGGAGATTAATAACCAAGATATTAAGGTCATCTCTCCTTATAAGCCCTATGCCCAGCACATACTAATCAATCTCATCAGTAGTGAAGAGAACATTGTTCTATTAGTGTTTGTTTTTGTTGGTGATGAAGTAGCACGCATTGGAGACAGTGCGAAGCACCTGCTTCTGAAATCTATGCTGAATCTACACAATTGTCTTGCTAGCTTCACCCCAGAAATAGTTACCGTATGTCCAAATGGGTTTGAGTATGATCTTTTGCAGTAATAAATAGTTTCTTATTCTCAGACAGGAACTTCTTCCTTGAGTTTTTTAGGCTTTGACAAAATGTGGAGTCGCCAAGTGAGCCTCCTGTGGGGTTTCATACTCGAGTAGTTAACACTGTCAACAACTGGGATTTCGACGTTGCTAAGATTAACAGGAGGAAAATATCCTCTGTTTAGAGGAATTGTTTTTTTTTTAAACCACCCTATTTTTGGGTATATAGCTCTCTTATCTTTATTTATCAAAAAGTTCAAATCAAGGACATCCAGTGATGAGCTACAGTAATGAATTCTAACCTCTAAACCTTTTGTCGATTCGTCATTGAAGCAGTGCCTCAGACTTGCATATCGTAATGCCGGATTGGAGTAATTATATTTGCAATTGCGGTGCTTTTGTTCTGTAAGGAGAGCTTGCATCTGCTGCATAGAAGTCAGCTTATCCTGCTCCGGCACGTCGCCAGCTTGGGTTGGACGTGGTCCTTGACAGTGAGTCTCCTATGCAGATTAACGCCCAGGTATATAACCTAAGCTGGCTGTTTCACAGGGGTACCGTGGATATGCACATGTTGGGGCTGCTGTCGACGCAGGATGGCGTCTTGGTGTTGAGATTTACGTTCTAGTGGTTGGCTCAGGCAGTGAGAGCTTTTACGTACGTTTGTGCGATATCGGCAACCACCTGCGGCGATTTGCAGGTACCATCAGTAAGACTAGGTATGTCTACTGGATATAAGCTGAAGAGAAAAGAACCGAGGAATCTTTCTTATCGCACTTCTGCCATTGCTGGGTGAGAGAAGGACAGACCTAACCTGACTTCAACGCTGAAGTAAAGGCTTTTCAAGTAGGATCGTATGGAGCAAAGTAGGGCGAGGGCAATCTTTCTTTGGCCTTTTGCAGTAGGACTATGGGCCAAATCCGATCAAATTCCTGCTCGATGACGAAAATGGCATTATAACACTGCCGCCGTTTGAATGCTCGAAATATGTGGTCGGTCACTCTGTGTCATGGCCAGAACGTAAGCTAAATTATTAGTCCGGGATCAGGCTCCGTAACGCCGAAATAATCGCAACTCTAGCAATGACCAGTCCAAACTTTCGAGCTCGAAGAAAGGAAACTAATCGGCTGTTAGGATCCAGTTTTTCCTTCTCCGGTTTTCTAGGATTGGGAATCATTGCGATGACTGCTAGCATCGACGCTGTCGGCAAATATTGGAACCTTACTAAGGCATTAAAAATTGACACCATAGTAAGGACAGAACTCTCTGGCACCACCTGCAACGTACGGTTACAGATGACGTGACCCGGGCCTTTAATTGTGTCATAAACATCCTCGGGGAAAAATGGGTCGTCTGGCGGATCGAGCTGGAGTGGTAGTCTGTCGGTTGGCTGGCTGCACGATGCCAGCATGCCCTGTTCATCAAAGTCTACGTTTATCTTGGAGAAGGTTGTGCTGCCCACTAGATAGAATAAATTGTCCAGCATTTCTTTGGCAGAGCTTGAGTTCGAACTCTGGATTTCTGCGGAAGCTTCGTAGATCTTCTCGAAGAAAAGATGCAGTACATCGTCGTCCGGATAGGTCCAGATTGGAGGCTCAATGTTCAGATACATTGCATCGTTAACGCACATTTTGAAAAGGTTCATGTTCGTATTTCAGTTTCTCAGCTTTATTGCCTGGGCATAACTTATGACAGCAGCATCGAAATTGACATGTAGTGGCAAGTGACCCAAGCTGAGATTTATGTTGAGGTCGATCTGCAAGTTTCAGTGGGGCATTCCTTTGTAGATGCCAAAGTCGATATAAGTAGGGCGTTGCCAGTCATTACCTGAATACCAAGTTGGGCTGCTTGTTGCAAATATTTACGCTGATGTCGCTTGCGTAAACACCAAAATTAAACCAATTAAAATATATCACACGGACGGATATGCCCCATAAAATGTTAAGGGTTGGGGTGGGGGTACAGGGTATTTGGGAGTCGAGCACATTCGACTGCAGGCTTGTCTTTTATTTGGTAAATTTTTTTTATTAATCTCAATCAAATTGACACGAAACAATTTAAACATAAACATGGTTAGATAATCCTTTGACTTTTTGAATAAAAGTTATTTATTTTCGACTTATAAAGGTTTTATTTCTGAACAGAATCTGTTTTTAGCTTGATAAGTTTAGTGTATCGTATTTACAATTTTTAGGCCCTGTACCGAAGGTACAAGAGCCTATTGGTTTTGTGCAAATGTATGTAACAGGAAGAACTAATTGTCGGAGACCCCCCAAAGTTACCCCCATTATGGTCAGGAGTGATAGAGGAGTCGATATAGCCATGTCCGTCTGTCCGTCCGTCCGTCCGTCCGTCCGTCTGTATGAACGAAAGGATCTCGAAAACGGAAATAGATAGAGACTTCGTGTTTTTTTGCATTCGACTAGGACTGCTCCGGAATTTCACAAGTTTATTTTAAAATTTTGCCCCTCCCCCCCCTTCCCCATAAAATCACCCCTTAGGGTAAAAATTTCTTCGGCACAAAAAAAATTTTGTATACCAGTATAAAGTTAACGTCCTTCTAAACCAAAATCAAAAAAGTTCATCAAAATCGGATAATAAATGACGATTTTATAAGCAATTGAATTAGATTGACCCCCCTTTTCTTTTCATTCAGTGAGAAGTGGTCATGTGTTTGGTCATACGCTCGGGAAACATTTAATGTGTTTGTTAGGCGACCTGAACTGGTACAGGGCCTCTTACAGTCGGTTACGCCTGACTGTATTTTCTTACTTGTTTCTAATCGTTTCACATAATATCATTTCTAAAGGACTCTCAAATATCCTTTTGCTTTAGTAACCTTTTCATTCGAGCCAAGTATCTTACCGGCCATCCATTTTTTCAGGATACAAAATAGTCAGAGAGCGCTAGATCTGGAAAAATTATTGGATTGTATAGCATATCGTAGTGCAACTCATGAATAGTGAGTTGTGGCATTGTATTGGTCTTCTTTGGTACACGTTCACTTGGAGAAACTCATTGTCTTGATTGTTTCTTGGACTCTGGTGTAATGTGTAGGATTCATGTTTCGGCTTGCGGATTGCGGCTGAACATCACCAAACAGTCATTTGAAGTAATCATACAATGTCATTAAAGAACAACTTAAAAATTTAAAACTTTCAAAAAAATTCACTTGAAAATTTTCTGAAAGGAAAGCCCAGCTACTTTTATTATTTCAAACATGCGACATGCAACAAAGTCAGCAAAATAAAAAAAACTAAGAAGGAGACGAAAAAAATCTATAAACAAAAAATATAATAAAAAAAAAAATATATATATAATGTTGTAAGAAAAGCAGTCATGAAATAAATAATTCAGTATAAAATGTCAGACTTCGACATTTTCTTAGACTGCAATGTCTAATGTTGTTGTTGTTGTTGTTGTTATTATATTAGGACAATTGCACAGAAACAAATGCAAGTGCAAGGAAGAAAGAAGGAAGTCATTCAGTCAGCCTGCAATTGTCTGGCAGCTAGAAAGCTTCTGTCGATGTTGTTGTTTTCTAGCAGAGACGACATCTCATTTTCCAGCAGCAACTATGGTCTGGTCTTGGTTGCCGTCAACGTTTCCCGCCGTTCATCTCAGTTAGAAAACTTGTTGACGTTGATAGTCGTACGTGCCGAAGGTGAATGGCATCTATGGACGCGAAATTGAAATCGTGCTAAGGAGGACTTGTTCAATATTTTAGTATAGCAAAAGTCCATGAGGACGCTTGGCATACGCAGGTGACTTCAATATTATGTCGCATTACTTTTGACAATTTAGATGTTTGTCGCGAAATGCAAGCTTGAGAGCAATAGTTTGACAGCGATGACTTTGTCTGGGGATTCAATTTGAGTGCAAGATGAGAGAAGACTTTTAGAGACATTTAAATGTTTAATGTTGTCGTGGAACGTTGAAAAATTTAATTATTTAGAAATTATTATAAAAATTTTTGCTTCTTTGTTGAACTTCATTAAATTCCATGTTTTCAACAGAAACTAATACGAAATTTTTTTGTAACTCTTTCTTTAAAAAAAGAAAAAAATCCCACCTTTATTAAAACTTCCCACACAAACAGACTTCAGCACTTTGATCTTCGCTACACCATGCCATGTAAAGTTCTAAAATCAGCCTTAATTAACCGCAGCACTCTGGAAACTCAATTGAATTCACTTCACTTAAATTGGTTGCCTGAATCACTCAGCAGCTGATTAAATTAAGGCGAATATGCGTAGCAGAAAATGTCTTTGATTTCGAGACCAGACAAATGACGACGGACCATGATGGTGACGTTGCAGCCGAGGATGGTATTTGATTTGTTGCGCGCTAGCAATCAAAATTAATTGAATTAATTAAATAATTTGCAAAGCAGTTTGTATGCTGTTGCTGCTGCTGTTGTACACTGTAATTCGAACACAGTCAAATATTAACAAACACCAAATGCACATACGACACCAATACATATGCAAATAAATTCTAAATTGGTTTGTCCAAAAACCCATTAGAAATTAGAAATTTTCAAATTTGGAAAATGTTTGCACATGAGCACAAATGCTTCAGCAATTACAAAATGCAGAATAAAACGAAAAGTGCAACAGTTGCTGCTGCATGCAGCAAATGTTGAAACTGAAAAATTTGTCACCCTCTACACGCAAACACAAAATAAATGGGTAGTACTATGAGCAGAGTATGTGTCGAATGGGGGGTGACACTGGTTTGGGGTGTGAGTTGATTTGTATGCAGTGCTAAAAGCTTGAAAAATGTTTTGCGAGCACGTGTTTCCTGCTCTGAAACATATTAATGCCAGAAAATAATAGAAAAACGTTGTGCTTCTGGAACCGTTGCGGCTGGGGACAAAGTTGCTGTAGGACTGTGAGACAGACGGACAGACAGAGAGACAACGCCGCAGCGGAAGTCATTTCAGCGGCTTTTGGGCGACATATTCGCAACAAAATGTTGCAATTTTCTTTTTTCTAATCTGATGCACACACAAGCACATAATTATACACATTTATATATCAGGGTGTATAGGAACAGTCATGAAATATTTTTTTTTTGTTTGTAAACAGTTCGGAAGGGTTTGAATTTTTTGGATTGTTAAAAATTGTAATGTTTAACCCTTCGTAAAATCTTTTTGAAATAAGTTTCTAAAAATTTCAATTTTAAGATTGATCGGAAAACTGTCCAAAATAAATACAGAGAAACACTGTATCCCCTTGAACTATAGACTTGTATGGGACATATATTACTACCTTGCAGCGTGTTGGATAGTTTATTGAGATATTATTAGAACTTAACCACACAAAATTATATTTCTATATGAACCTATACAGAATAACTTATGATATAATTGAAGAAAGATACACCGAAGCCAAGCTTAATAGAATGAAAAACTTTAATTTTCCCTGCAATATCTCAGAAAGAATCTTAGTCTGAATTTCTGGATACTATCCCTTAAAGAAGTGTTAGAAGTTTTATAGGAAAGACTTTAAATCCAAACCTGAATGCTTTATATTTAATAGTCACCAATGTGTGCTACTCCCTTTAGTGGACCGGTTTTTAACTTTATGGAATAAATGATTAGATTTGGCGTGAAATACATTAAATTTGGCTTTTCTATCTGAATTGAAAATAGCAAAAAATATGAATTTTTAAACTAAAATCTGGAATGTGGCGATAGATTTATATGTGTGCTGCCCATTTTAGCAGTTAGTTACTACTTAAATGGCCGTCAACCGTCTTCGGTCATGACCGCATTCAGAAGGGCGCGGAGAGTCAGTGCGCGCTGGAGCCAGTCGCTTTGAATGCGAAGTAGGGAGAGATCACTCCACACCTGGTCATTCCATCGAGTGCCCGGTCGTCCTGTTCAGCCCAGTGCAGCCGCTGAAATTTTATGCGCTGGACTATGTAAGCCTTATCGAATAGCTCGTACTGCACGTAGTTCATACGAGACCTTAACTCGTCGCCGACTCTAATAGCACCGAAAATCGTGCGAAGAATCTTCCTCTTGATGACTTCCAAAGCTGTTTCATCTGACTCAATCACGGTCCATGCATCCGCGCCATACAATAGGACCGGGAGTATCAGTGTCTTATAGATTTTTATTTTCGTCTTTCGAAAGAGTGTCTCACTTCATATTTGCTTGCTCAGCCCAAAAAAGCATATGTTTGCAAGCGTGATTCTACGCCTGATCTCCAGGCTGACTTTGTTGTTGCTGGTTATCTCTGTTCCAAGATAGACGAAGTTTTTTGCAACACTGAAGTTGAAGTTCTCACTCGGCACTGACCGTCCAATACCGTGTTGGACGGATTGCGAGAAGACACCAAGTACTTCGTCTTGTCCTCATTCACCGCTAGACCCATGAGCTCAGACTGTTCTTCAATCTCTGAGAACGCCTTGCTGACTCGCCGTTCCTGCATGCCTATGATATATATGTCATCGGCGTAGGCGAGCAGCATCACTTCCTTTTGGAAGATCCAGCCTGACATATTCTCTATGTACGGGCACTGGCGAAGTATGAGCATCGCTCTGCCTGAAAAAAGGGCTAATACTAGGTGGGGTAAAACTAACCTCCTTAGGAATGAAATAATAAGTTTTTAATTTTGTTTATTGTATTCAATGTAGACCCCTTTCAAATCGATGCACTTATTTCAACGATTTTCCAACCTTTTGATCCCGTCCGAAAAGATAATTTTCTTGGAAGGTCTGTAAAATACTCATCCGCGGCATCGATGATCTTCTCGCGCAAATTGAATTTTTTATTGATTAGCCATCTTTTGAGGTTTAGAAAGAGTCAATAGTCCGAGAGACCCAAATCGGACAAATAAGGTGGATGAAGAAGCAATTGGAGCGCCAAATCGTTGTGTTTAGTCATGATTGCGACATGTGGCCCCACGCATTGTGTTGGAATAATTTTTTTTTCGTTTCATGTGAGTCCGTTTCGCAGCGAAACGGACGTCATGACCCATTGATTCGGCTTCTCTGCCGTGTAATAGTGGAACCAACAGTTACCAATCGAAGCCATAAGTCCACCCGATTCCGCATCAGCATGGTCAAACACTCTTTCGAAGTGCGCTCGCGTTCGTATTCCAGCGACAGGATAATTTTTTCATATGCAGAATCTCTCAAAGTTACCACCATTAAGGGCGGGAGTCGATATAGCCATGAAGGGTGTCGGAAACCGTAAAAGATAGAAACTTCGTTCTTTTTGCATTCGACTAGGACTTCGCCGGAATTTTAGTTTATTTAAAACTTTTGACAATCTGCCTTCGCATAAAATAACCCACAAGGCTAATTTCTTCGGAACAAAAATAATATAAGTATGACAGTATAGAGATACTGTCCCTCAGCCAAAATCCAAAATTCGATCTAAATCGGATAACAAATGACGATTTTATAAGCATTTGCATTTGGCTAACTCGGGCGATTCAATGCGCGAGCTTACATAGGAAATGACTGTCCAATAGCATGTATAGTAGATGCTGTAAACTTTAACATTGAACATGTTATGAAACTGTAAATTAAAAGGAGGGGAAATATGTTACTTAACAGATGGTTCATGCCAGCTGCGGGTTAGTTTTCATTGGGGTGGATTGACATGAAAAGCAGTGTAACAGCGGATAAAATGTCTGTTAATTAACAGAGCTTCACATTACATTAACATAAAACAATAATGTACACATATACATCTTTATTGATGGCTAATAAATAAACTCCAATTTTTTTTTAAATTTATTAATAAATATTATTTATAAGAATATCAAAAATATGCTAAAAATAACATTTATATAATTTTTTTTTTAAATATATCACAGCAACACAAACATATTTGTGCAGTTTAACATTTACAGCGCTGCTATAAACACACACACACCCACACACTTTTATAAATTCATACATTAAATATGTAAGTAAGTAGCGCCACGCATTCATCCAATAAGAAACATAAAAAGCCGAACTGTTGCATTTCATTGAATTAATTCATTAATTTAACAGTGCTCTCTTGCACTATTTTGCGTTCTTTCTCGCTTATAACAATGCGAGTGTAATAATACATAGTGAAGCCACTTCAGCAATGCGCTCTCAAAATAGCTACAGTTGAAAGTGAATAGCTACACTCAGTATGCGACTGAACGTCTCTCTCTTCTGCTCTTAGCTACATATATTGTGAGAGTTGCGCTACCTTCTATAATTATATCATACCATGGCTACTCGTTTATAACAATAACAGTTAACTCGTTAACAGAATAGAATTTCTCTCAGAGCGAAACGTAAGCAAAATTACCGTTCCTACAACCAAACTGCTCGCTGTTTTTATTTAAAACAATAAATCGAGCAGCCAAGTTGCTCGTTGCTTAAAATGCAACAAAACTCGTCAGTCTTGTTCGAGCGTTTGCGAACGACGGGACGCATACGACGCATTCGAACTAAGCCGAGCAATTTTCGTTTTACCTTCGTCTCGTTTCCCTTGCCCGATTTTTCGTTTCCGATGTCGGCCGAAAATGACGAGAAATGCAACAAACCAAACAAGAAATTAAATGTTTAATGAAAATTGAAAATGCTTTTTACTAAATTTTCATGCAAATAGAAATGCTTTAGTGTGTGTCTGTGTGTGTTCTCAATATTGTTGTTGTTGTGTATTTGTGTTTGTATTTTGTATTTGTTTTGTTTTGTTTTGTTGTGCAAAATCACATGGAAAACAAATACGCAAATAATTAAATAAATAATTTAAATGGAATGCAATTCTAATTTAAATAAAAGCTTAAAATTTAACATTACACATACGAATATTATTTGGAAAATTAATTGCCTTAATTATTGTTCATTGGCTTACATGTGTGTGTGTGAAATATTTCGTTTTTAAGTGTTTGTTTTGATAAGATCAGCTGTTTTATTTGCTGTTTTTTTTAGAAACTTTTAAGGTAAGCAAAAATATTAAATATATATTCTTTATTATACATTTTAAGTTATATTTTTAGAGTAAAAGAGTATTTTAAGTTTATAACATACATATATGTAGAACGAGGCGGCTAGGAATCCACATAATTCGTATACATATATGTATTGTTAATACTTTTGATCGAGCCGATATAGACGTATGAGTCAGTGGTATAGTATACAAACCGATTTTAAACTCGATTAAAAAAAGGTTTGCTCTAAGTTGTTACGCCCTGTACCGAAGGTACAAGAGCCTATTGGTTTTGTGCAAATGTATGTAACTTTGGTCGGAGACCACCCAAAGTTACCCCCATTATGGGCAGGAGTGATAGAGGAGTCGATATAGCCATGTCTTTCTGTCCGTCTGTCCGTCTGAATGAACGAAAGGATGTCAGAAACGGTAATAGATAGAGACTTCGTGTTTTTTGCATTCGACTAGGACTGCTCCGGAATTTTACAAGTTTATTTTAAAATTTTGACCCTCCCCCCTTCCCCATAAAATCACCACCAAGGCAAAAAATTTCTTCGGCACAAAAAAAATGGAGTATGCTAGTATAAAGATAATGTTTCTCTAAATCAAAATCCAAAAAGTTCATCAAAATCGGATAATAAATGACGATTTTATAAGCAATTGAATTTGAACGACCCCCCTTTTCTTTTCATTCATGTGTTTGGTCATAAGCTCGGGAAACATTTATTGTATTTGTTTGGCGACTTGCACTGGTACAGGGCCTCTTACAGTCGGTTACGCCCGACTGTACTTTTCTTACTTGTTTTTGCATGTTCGACTCTAGGGACCCCTCTTTTACGTCCCTTTACGGAGAAGTTTTCTCATTGGCGAACACACATGTTTTATTCTTTCTTGTGTAAAATATACAAAGAGAGTTTGAAGATTTTCGGATAAACAATAATGTTGCTCATTAAAATCTCTGGTGGAGAAATTTGTCAAAAAGGGCGAAACACATGTTTTCCGACGATCGGATGATAATGATTTTTAAGAATATAATCAACAATCAATTAAAAGTCAATCAATCATTAGATGATAACAACGAAAGAATATCATAGATTATGATTGGACTTAATATCTTGGGTATATAGGCCGATTTTTACAAAAAAAAAAAAAAAATTATCATTTCAAATAGCTTGGATATGCAAAAGAGTACTCTCATCAGTCTATACATCGACAGCGTTTTATTCTTGTTGGGTTTCAGTATCATTACTAAGACACTTTGCCTTCAGTGTTTTGGGAAGTAGCCACATTTGAGTATTGCTTGAAATAGTATTGTGTACATGATATCATTGTTGAATCATTTTGAGTAGAGAAAAAATAATATTTTGGAGTCTTTTTAGGATGAAGCTTTTTTTATGACATTTTTTGATTCATAGTGCTAAAGGTAGGTACGTTTTGCATGAAAAACTTTTTCAAGATGTGTTGCACAAAAGTTCACCGTTTCTTCATTACTACGAGCCCACTTACCTATAAGATCTCTGATGGTTGGAGTAACTACAGCGGATGTTTTAATAGTACCACAAGCTAACCACAACGCAAATTTCGAGCGAGTCGGAAAGAGCCGTTCCATGTATTGTCTCTAAGTTGATTGTCCAAATAAAATAATAATAATAAAATTCATTGTACATCTTCTAAGAGTTTCAGATACAGAACATTCCATATTAGTAAACTTTTTACTATAAAGCTCTAATAGCTCTAATCGTCTAATATATTCGCTGTAGGTTTCGTATATTAAGACTACTTTGTAAAACAGTTCGACGAAAAATAAATTTCGAGGAATTTGTTTGTCTATTATGAACAAGGATGGTGTATGCAAGGTATAAGTCCGTTGTACTTTTTTTATTTTTATTTTTTGTCGAAAAAAAAAAGAAGAATTCTTTCATGAATTATTATCAAAAATGTGTAATCAGCTTCCAGAAAAACATGTGAATCACCCACCTACGACATATTATATTAAAAAGAAACATTGACTGTGGTCGATGTGGTCGAAACGATTTTTATCAGCTAAAAATTTAATAAAGATATCTCACTTTACTATTTTTTTAATAGATTTCGAGATCTCAGTATGAAATATACAGACAGTGTACATGGCGATACAGTTTTTAAAACATTGGCAGGCTTAAAAGGCAATAGAGATGGTTAAAAAAAATTGCATTTCAATTAATTTTGTTCCAGACGTGGCTCTTGCTCGGTCAACCTGTTAAATCCTTGCTTCAATTCGTCGGACATTTTGGTAATCGCATGTAAAAGTGCTAAAAGTCTTACGGTCTGAACAATCTAACTCATGATCGACGGAGTTGGAAGAGCAAGCCATATTTAATTTAATATCTTTGTCTATGTTTTCCACTCAATGCTGTTCCTTTTTAAGGCGAAATAACTCTTCTTCAAACAGTGAACTTTTGATTTTATTTGTTTACTTGATTTGAATACCTTTATTTATTTCATACCATCGCTTCTATATATCTAAATGGCACTATTTCAAGCATCGCTGAAATCTCGTTCTCCATCGAATTAGTACATCTTATTTTAAATTATCATAAGAAACATGCCGACGTGCATTGCTACTACTTTTGATTTTCTCGCATATTGAATCCTAACACGGCTGTTTTTTCAATTGAAAGACATTTGTTGGACTCTTTACATATCACACTGGGCGGAATTGCCAAATAAGTGGTATAAAGTCGAACATTTTGTGGAAGCAAATATTAATTCTATTTAAGTATATTCAAACTAGAGTCCCTATATAAGAAAAATCGATAATCGCTTTTGCCAAATATGCAGCCCTGTCATTCTGATCAAGCTTTAAAGTCAGGTGATTAGTCAGCTGATGCCTGCGACAAAATTGGCGGCAAATTTTTATTCACTTTGAGCGCTTGGCAAATAAACACAAAAAAAAAAAAAAAAATATTGTAAAAAATGGATTTTGGAGGCCAAGGTATGTAGAATGAATAAAACAAAACAATTTGGTGCTAAAGTTTATTTATTAAGCTCGGTATTGTAGAACCAATACCTTTAACAACAAATGCAGCTTTGGAATTCTTGCTGGAAAACTCTATAAGCAAACGATTATATAATGAAATTCGTCAAATAAGCAAACAGCATAATTGTGACATATATCCAAGCTACCAAAATGTCAAGGAAGCCAAATTGCAATTGAGACCTACGGGAATAACTGTTACAGAAACTATGGCAAAAGTTACCTTGCACGATTTGTTAAACCACACTGCTAGCCGCATCGTATTGTTACAGGAGGAATTATTTGCTAACTTAGAAATCGTTTCTAGTTTAACATTAATTGCGTGTTACGGATACGATGGATCAACTGGACAAAGTATGTATAAAATAAGATTTGAAACGAACGAACCGGATACCTCTGAAGCTTATAGATGAAGCAGGAACAATTTTTTGGAATAATAGAACTCCACAGTCTGTAAAATTTTGCCGACCCCTCAAAATGGAATTCGTCAAAGAAACAAAAGATCATATTCTAGCAGAAAAAAACGATTTGGACACACAAATAAAAAACTTGGCTCCTTGTCCAATTTCAAATGAAAGGAAGATCATTGTCTCATACGACCTTAACATGACTCTTTTTAACGGACACAAAATCTAGCCAATTGTGTTCAATTTATTTAATTTTTTTTGTTTATAAATCAAAGTCAAACAAAACAAATTTTTAAAAATAAACTGCAAAAGCTATTTTGCTTTTACATAGTAAGGTGAGGTAAAGAAACTAATGCCATTTTATTTAACTTTTATTTTTTCACATAAGTGTTTAAATTTGTTTTTATTTATTTTTATTTCAGCACAATCAAGCAATTAAAGCAATTCAATTCAATTCTGCTCACACTTCGTAGAGTAAAGTCAAGCATTGTGGTAAGCATTTTTATTTATTATTGCATCAAAAAAATTGTAAAATTATTAAATAATTGCATTAAGAATGTATTAGGAATATATTTGGGGCGCTTCAATGATTAAGTATTAACATGTTTTTGGAAATTTAATTCCATGTTGATCCAAATCCATTATGTCTTCTACAATAGATAAATAAGTACTCTAACAAAAATAACACATTTGAAGATGTCACAGAAATCTCATTCTTCCAAATTCCAACCAGTTTTTTGAACATTAAGAGGGATAGACATGTCAAACGTTATATTAACTTTAAGTCTTTGGGTATTTTATTTTCGTTGGCATGGCTTTATTGATTGTAAGAAACTAGTCTTCACACTAAGTTTTCTTTACTCTTATTAGGTCAACAGTATTAATAGTTCTTACAAAAAAAAAAAAAAAAAATTGATTTATTAACATATCATGTAAATATTTTTAACTTGAATAATATAGTGTCATATAATTATATTTGCTGCTAATGATGTCCATGTAATTTATCATAAGCTATAATTAGAAAGCATTTTCGTAATTACATGTGCTAGATTAGTTGATATGTAATTATTTGTTTTACGAAAATATCTTTGCTATTAATAACCAAACTTAATTTTTGATACATAAAAGTTTTGATATAACTAGTGACTGATTGAATAGAATTGAATCGAATTGTAGTTTGTTGGAATTCTTCTAAAATATTTCATAAAGGTTCAAATTGGACGACTAAAAGGGATAGCCTTCATAAAATAAATCTTGTCGATATATACATACATGTTCATCTATCAAGAACTTGGAGACTATAAATAATGGAGCTATCTAGTTTTCATATATATATATATATATATATATATACATATATATATATTCTCTCCTTTTCCCTTTTTTGAGAAGTATTTAATGAATGTGCCAACCTCTTTATAAGTGTTATTATTCACAAAAATTTTACCCTCCTTTCTCAAAAATATATATTTTTCATCTTATTCTAGGTAAAAACTAAATTTAGGTGTAGCTTATTTTAATTCAAATACAATTATTCCATATATTTCCATATCGTAGCAATAGAAGAAGTAGACCCAATACAAATTTTTCCCCAGTTCTATGCTTTTGTAAGTAAAACAGTTTTTTTGTGGCTTAGTTAAGCTTGAAACGTCAAATTTGGGATATTTTCTACTTATCCTAATGAAATATTCCACAAAGATCCATATAGAAAAATCTATGGTCCGCCATATAACGTTTTTTTTTTTGAACTACCAATTATGCCGAGCCTGGCAACACTTAGCTCATGACAGACTTGACAGAAAGTTAGTATTATTATTCCGCTGAAGCTCTTCAGATTAAGCTCATTTTCATCTTGGTGGCTATGTCATATTTGGAGCACGGAGAACCCACACCTTCTTGAACAATTGCCGATACACCGATTACGAGTGACTGTTTTTTGTAGATTTTGGTCGAAAGGCATCATTGAACAATTTTTCTTTGAAAATGAAGAAGGTGAGATGGTTACCAGTCAATGGTGAGCGCTATCGGGCCATGTTAAGTGAATTTTTGTTCACAACAATTGAAGATGAGGAGCTTGGTGACATTACAATCAATATTACAATCGATCTTATGCGCACTGTTTTTGAAGATCAAATTATCAGTCGAAATTCTGATGTCGTTTGGGCACTAAGAAGCTGCGATTTGACACCGTTGGACTATTATTTGTGGGGAGCCGTCAAAGATAAGTGTTACGCCAACAAACCAGAGATAATTGAAGCTTTGTAGAACAACATTCGCGATATCAAAGCCGAGATAGGGCTGCACACAGTCGAACTCAGTGTACTCAGAAATTAGACCGACCGTATTGGGTACAGCATGGCTAGCATGGGAGCCATATGAATGAAATCATATTCCACTGTTAACCGGAAGGATTGAGCTTTCAATAAAAAAAAAAAAAAAATAGTTGGCGGACACGATATATAACCCAGACAAAATAGTCTGGTGTGTTTTTAGGCCCTGTACCGAAGGTACAAGAGCCTATTGGTTTTGTGCAAATGTATGTAACAGGTAGAAATAATGGTCGGAGACCCCCCAAAGTTACCCCCATTATGGTCAGGAGTGATAGAGGAGTCGATATAGATATGTCCGTCTGTCCGTCCGTATGAACGAAAGGATCTCGGAAACGGTAATAGATAGAGACTTCGTGTTTTTTGCATTCGACTAGGACTGCTCCGGAATTTCAAAAGTTTATTTTAAAATTTTGCCCCTCCCCCCTTCCCCATAAAATCACCCCCAAGGCTAAAAATTTCTTCGGCACAAAAAAAAGTGAGTAAGCCAGTATAGAGATAACGTCATTCTTAGCCGAAATCCAAAAAGATCATCAAAATCGGATAATAAATGACGATTTTATAAGCAATTGAAGTGGTCATGTGTTTGGTCATAAGCTCGGGAAACATTTAATGTGTTCGTTAAGCGACCTGCACTGGTACAGGGCCTCTTGCAGTCGGTTACGCCCGACTGTAATTTCCTTACTTGTTTCTTGTTAATTTTAGTTTCCAAGATTCATTATAGTTTCTTATTTATGCAGTATTTCACTACGAGTGTTGCTCTACCTTTTCACCTTGCGCCCGAGCTTTTTTAAACGTTAACCTCACTTCCGATATGACTTTTTTGCTATGGCCATGAGTTCTTCCAGCCATGTTGTCTTTCTATTTCCAATCTTAGCATAACGCCGTGCTTTAATAGGTCTGTTTAGTTTTGAGAACAGAAGAACTCGCTGGGGCCAAGACCGGTGAAGGACGTCAGAAGTACGTCATTTGGGCAGGTGCATTCTTGTGATGCAAAAGTCATGAAATGCTTCACACAAACAGTCTGCAAATACTTCACATTTGACCGAACTTGGCTTTATTCTATCCCTGTATCTCTAAATTATGCAATTTGGTTGAGAGTGGAGAACCATTTTCTGGCTGCATTGAAGTTCATCTGTGAATTTCAGCTCAATCGACAGCTCAATTAATTGAACTTAAGTGATGTCATAACAGATCAATTGAAATTTAAAAATTTCGTTGCATCCTTTCAGCTTTAGCTTTAAGCCTGTCAATATGCAAATACAGAAGAAAAAAAACCAAAATTACTTCACTTCAAATACTTGTAAAAATTGCAAAATAATTGCGATATGCTTATATATTCATGTTCATCCGATAACTTAAGCACTTTCATATTTTTAATATTATAAACGATAATTTAATAATTATTTAAATAACAATAAAATCGCATTAATGCATGTTCACTGCTTAACATGAGAGCAATGAAATTCATTCGTATTAAATTCAAAAAATCGTTTTAAAATATATCCAAACATATATACATACAAGTATCTGTTATATCTGTTTATTGTAATGTGTATTGAACTGCGGTTAACTTAACAGATATTTGCATTTTATTATTGCAATATTAAAATATAAAATTATACGCATTAAAAATGTAAAACGTTTGCCATGCCCCGCTGTTCTGCTGCTGCTCAATAATACAAATGGCGAAGCAGCCGCTGCCACCGCAGCAATGAGTATTGTATCTGAATGATGCCGCCGACGATTGTATCTGATGTCTTCTTTAACTGTATAACTGTATAAAAACACGAAAAGCCACTTAAAAATTCAAAAGTTTGCGGCAATAAGAACAACAACAACAAACCACCAAACAGTAGAACGAGCCACAACCAGTGAAATCGAAACAAAAAACACATTTTTACTTTGGAAGGATATACGAGATGTTGTAGCACGGTGTGCCAGCAAATGCGAGTCAGAATATAAAAGTGAATGGATTTTGAGTGACTGATAAAGCAAGGTGCAAAGTCGAGTAAACAAAGAGTTGAAAATTTGCATGGCTTGTAAACAAAACCGAATGAAGAAGCAGAAAAAAAGTAAAAAAAAAAAAAAAAAAAAAACAGGAAAATACGAATCGAAATTGTTTATGAAAACAGCGACAATTTATGCAACATCGATTGAAGTGGCGACGTGATGAGTTTTTGTCGGTCTGACTGTCTATTTGTCTATGAAGTGTTGCAAACTTTAAGGCTTGCTAGCCTGGGGCATAAATTATATTGAAAGTTTAAATTTCTGTGGAAATTTTTAATAGTTGAGAGTTGTATTTCAATTAGGAAAATAATTCTCAGTGGTGTTGAAAGAATCAGCATTTAAAGGGGGTTTTAAAAGTATCCAAAAGGTTTGTTAAAATAAGTAGAATTTTTTTCAATTTCGAGGTGAGAGATATCATGGTAAAAATTGTCTCTGTAATAAAATAAGAAGAAGAGAGATGGACTTAAAGCATAGAATAGTATAATTATTCGCGATAGTTAGAACAAATTTAAATCGAACAAATTATAAAAGCTTATCTAAGAAATAGGGAAAACTAACATCGACAAATCAACACAGCAAACTATTACAACAGGTCTAATGAAATTAAGCATTTGAATACCCAATAGTCTATAGTGTGTACCCAAAATACCTATTTTTTCATCTATATAACAAAATTTCATCTATATAACAAAAAAGGTACAATCGATGGACATGATTTAATGGGTTAACATACAAGAAAACTTCAAAGCAATACGGTTCAAGCCCTTAACTCAAACTAATTGTTCGACATGGCTTCCTGGATGCCCCGGGCTTTAAAAAATTAAATTAAACAAGAAAAAACGCTGCAATTGTGTGGGCTCGACTACGAGATACCTGATACCCTTAGGATTTGTACCTTCTAGTTGTTCGATTTTTTGCTCTATGGATTATTTTCTTAGAAATCAGACATACTAAATACACCATAATATATTTTTTATATAAAAAAATTTATATAAAAAATACAAAAAAATTGAACATTTTCTTTTAGTAGTCCGATCTGGACCTTAATGGAATATTTCATAAGGATTAACATAAGATAACTCAAATTTACTATTTTAAGCAAAACAAACAACATCAATAAACATTTTTCATTAAAAAACTTCACAAGAGATCGATGAAAACTCGTTACATTGAAATTGTTTCACTATATTTTGCGATTTGAGGACCTCCAGCATCATTAGACTATGTTTCTTCGACCAGTTAAATACAGAGCGGTACTATGATGATACCTAAGAGGGCCTTCAAGTATTACGCAACGTTAAGATGCATTACAGGGGCGGGAACAACTTTGCGGTTCGAACAACGCATTACGTATTATTTTTTTTAATAAAAAACTGAGTTTTAACATCTCCCAAGTTGACAACCCTTTTCGTTTATGTTAGGGGAGTCCCTCGACTGTATTGTACGTAATTTTTATTTTGTTTTGTTGTCAGTATTGGTCAGTGTTAACGCAGAAGCACATTGCCATGCCAGTGTTGTTCGAGTTTGCACTATTATGTCCTCAAAAGAGGAAGATTTGCTTCATCAGCTGTTCTTGGCCTCTAAAGGCTCTCATGCTGATTGTCGCAACCTGCTTTCCTAGAGACCAAAATTTACATTGCCAATAATGGCAGCGCTGCTGATTAATTGTCTCTGTCCAAACTGCTTGAGAAGTTGTTGTTAATGGGATTGAAAACTTCTCAAAGCGCTACATTTCTTCATTTACTCCCACGCATTTTTAACAGTCAAGAGAGAAAAATGCAAATACGCACTGTACTCGTGTTGTTAGCATGAACAAAGCTACATTCAGTCCCGTGGAATCTCTCACGTAGCT
The DNA here is from genome assembly GCA_035044805.1 of Leucophenga maculata. Lineage (NCBI taxonomy): Eukaryota > Metazoa > Arthropoda > Insecta > Diptera > Drosophilidae > Leucophenga > Leucophenga maculata. The sequence goes on along the minus strand of JAWNNP010001400.1, from coordinate 53,554 downwards.
TCTGGAACAGCAGCAAGTATTGGTTCGCTCTTAAGACAATAAGGCTCGAGTACTAATAGGTTTACCGGCTGTGAGAAGTCAGAGGCTGCCCTTTCGATGCGTATGGAATACTGACTACTTTATCCTGACCATGAGTAAGTCGTGGCAGATCGGCAGAAACTTATTCCCAATATATACATCGGCGTCAACGTAGATCCTGACAGTTTTGGTAAGGAAAAACTGTTGGTGACGCATCCTCCACAGCAAACACCTATGCTTATGATTTGGAATCAATTTTATCAGGTTCTGCATTCAAACCCTTATTGTTGAGAGAATCAAACACCATGAAGCCAGTGATCATCATCTTTGTAGATGGTGCGCCGGAAGAAATCCTGCGTTGTCGAAAAGTTAAGAACTTTACCATTCAACACTTTAAGAAACACAATTAAGTCGCTATGAACAGACTAATGCTCCTGGGCAGTGTGCCTACAATCGAGTTGAGCAACGCATAGCCCCACATGAACATTTTGGTTCTCATCTCGACAACGAAGGAATTACTATTGATGATGATTTAGAAAAACGCAATTTTCAGCACGCTGGGAATGCACTTGCTAGGGTCTGAAGGGAAATGAAAATTGAACACTACGATGTTTCGGCGGAGTGTATAAAGCCCGCTTACGTAAAGCGCTTACGTCTGCTGTTCGCGCTTTCCGGAAAATATCTGCTGTCACCCTGCCAAATCCATCAAACCTTAAACAAGATCGTGGTACCCAGTCAACTAGACAAACAATTATGCAAGTTTTTACCACTTCTTGTTACCATGCGCAGGTAGGCAATAAAAGAATTTTGCACAACGGATGCGCAGGTAGTTCAATAGATGAAAAGGGGTTATTTTGTGTTCCCGTTGTAAAGTAGCAGCTGTCGCGGAAGTGACTAATGAGTTTAAAGTTAATTTTGGGTTAAACTTTTTATTAGTTTATGGCTTTTAAAGTGACAGCTGTGACCTAAATGTGGATAATATTTGCAACATTTATGGCTTTGGTTTAGCAATTTTTGTAATAATCTCCTAATTGTTACTGTGGCTTATGCCTATTTTAGAACAGCTTAGTAGAGCAACGCATTAAACCCAACTACCTGAAGATTGCTATGCTCTAATTGCCTGCCTGCCTGCTTCACGCATGCTATATGAGGAGCGCACAGAAGCAAAAGTTCATCAGTGCAGCAGCAAAACTCAAGCAATACAAATCTCCTCAGTTTCATTCGAAAATTACTCTTGAAAAAAATTATATTTCAAAATATTATAATTCAATATCAACAATGGTTCAGCATTTGAGAGCAACTAAACGCCAACGTGAAGATTTCGACGGTGATGATCTACAGAAAAATTCATCAAACATTCAACAAACTGTTAGGCCGAACAAACGAAAGCGTGAAGATGATGACGTCGAGACGAATGCTTCGAAACGTGCTCGCCGTGAGCCACGTGTGAAGAAGATGTTTAAACTTGCACAAGTAGCAAAGGTTCCACGCAGTAATACGATGGCAATTTACCAGGAGATAAACTATTTCCAGCGCTGCCTGGAGGTTCAAAAAAAATTCAGCGTCATGAAGCTCGATTGAGTGAGTCCTTTCTATAAAGGCAATGGCGTCGAGAAAAAAATCAACACCAGTGATGCATTAGAGCATGTAGAATTAATTTAGAATTAATCAAATTTAATTGACTATAATTGTAATTCGATTATTTTATAAGTTGTACAATAAGACAAATATTAGAAACAATATTTCGGAACTTGAGTTCAACTTAAAAGTAATAAAATATTTATGAGATTTTTTTAATCGGCAATGGTTTGCCTTGGCCCCCCTAATTTTTGAAAAGTTCGTTAAAAAATGTTTTTTACTACACATTTCGAACTTTTGCCTACAAAAAAAAAAATACAAAATGCACTCCCCCCTTCGAGCACAGCGGCTTCCCCCTTCGACGAAAGCTGGATACGCCCTTGGGTATGGGGAAGAGGCAAAATTATAAAATAAACTCGTAAAATTCTTGCGAAATCCAATTCGAATGTAAAAAGAAGGAACGGACGGACAGACTGCCTCAAACACTTCTGACCATAATGGAGGTAGCTTTGAGAGGTCTCCGACCATTATTTCTACATGTTACATAGAATAAGCTCTTGTACCTTCGCTACAGGGTCTGAAAAAGCTAAAGTAGAAGAATGCAGGTGTGTAAAGCCAAAAAAGTATGTAAGGACAGGATCAAGATTAGTAGTAAAAGCTTATTATTACTTTATTTAGGTTTTTTAGCGACTTTCCGGTAGTTTGTGCAACATATTTGTGGCTTATGGGTAAAGATGATCACTTGGTAAGTAAGGAGTGTGGGTGGGGAGGGAATGTGTACAGTTAACGTTATGGCGCATTACATGGGGGAAGGGAGGGTCAAAATTTAAAAAAAAAAAAAAAATAAAGAAATAACATGGGAATATTTATATACTTCATGAGATCTGCCTAGCCTTCTTTTGCCTTTAACATACATAACCACAAACTAAATATACTCTTTTACACAATGACCACTTGACCAACTTCAGAATTATTAAGGTATCAACATTTTCTTAAGTATTTAAGTACTCAGTTGACTGGAATGGTTTCACCATGTTTTCAAGAGGGCATATACTGAAGCTCTGCTCTACAAGCTGAAAAAACTTTTGTCAGGCAAATATTATCTATGGATTGATAAAGAGCTTCCTGTCAGGTCGCACTGGCTTTAGTAGCTTTAGGAACGTAGACTCTTCAACAATATTGTTCAGCCCAGGTTTGTAAACCATTAATTTACAATAAATGTATCCTGTTCAACTCCGGTTCAACCACAGTAGCGGCAGAGAAAATTTGAAAGGTTTCGTCGTTATAGCCAAGCGCTGGAACAGTGCTATTAACACATTGAAAAATCATACTGTTGTGAAGTCTGTTTAGGCATCACAGATGTCTCAGGTAATATAAGAAGATGGAGTAATTGTAAGACAATCCTTGTCCCTACGCAAAATTTACCACGTCATTGATAAGCTGCTACTTTCAATCAGCTAACAAGAGACTCAGTGACACATCTATAGACAATCAGTAGATCCGGTTTGGCTTAATGTCATACACTTCTAAAAAAAAAAACCTGCTAAAATATTGCGACGAAGCATGGGGTTCTTCCAATAATTTAAAACCCATGTTACATCTCTCTGCTTGTAACTGCTCGCTAAACTCGGAACTAATTGTAGGAAATCCAATCTGGTAAGCACAAATAGTTAGACTTATTCATAAGAAATGTTTAGGTACACAATTTACAAATATTTTATGGAAATTATCTAAGATTATGTTAAATTGTCCGATTAAATCGTGCATTCTGTGAGTTACTATAGCGTGTAATGCTGCATTTGTAAACTTTATTAGACAAATTCTTGAATTAATTTATACGCAGGACAAAATTTCCATAATCATTTCAGCTTCTCCTTGTACATTTATTAATAACTAAGTACATCTTTATTTGGTCGTTTATGTTATTTAAATATAATTTAATTAAATAATTTGTTAAGCAAAGTTGCTTATTACATATTTCTGGCATATTTCGGTCATATTTCGGTTAGCATTTCTCAAAATTTAAATACTTAAACACACAATATTTCAACTATTAAATTTTAAAAGCTAAATTAAACTCTGACACAGACACACAGAACAGTGTCTTCTGTTCTATCGTTAACGATGGATGATGCTGTTGCTTTGCTATCGAGCTGAGCTGAGCTGAGTTCAGTTCAGTTCAGTTGAGTTGAGTCATGCATGGAATGCAGTTTCATTTATGAAATTAATCATCTCACGTTGTAATAACTTTTCAGCTTTCATTTATGCAGCTAGCATTTATGTATTTACTTTTATACAATATACAATATTTTATGTCAGTGTCTGTGTGTGTGTGTCTGTGTGCATTTTATATTTATTATTTTTTAAGCAAAACTTAATTTCCCCTCGGTGCAACAAGCAAGGACAACGAACAGCAGTGTTTGTAGAAAAAGAGTGAAAAGGACTGAATGCAAACAGGACATGCAGAATATTAAAATCATTTTTTAACCTTGGCTCAGAAGCTACTGTTGTTGTTGTTGTTGTTGTTATTGTTGTTGCACTGCAGCGGTGTATAGTAACCGCAACATATATCCAGCCAGAGCACACACACATTGAGATACTCTGTGGCATGAAGTGCAGTGCTCAGTGCCAACAACAGGAGCAACAGCAGCTAAAGCTGAAACAGCTTTAGCCATAGCTACAGAACGCTTGGTGGCTTTTTGAAAGTGTATAGCATACAAACAGGCAAATAAACTCATACAGATACATATGTATCTAGATACATATACTACTGTGTATATTGTTGTGCATTTGCTGTTGTTTATACTTTTTTTTTATACATATTGTTGTTGCTGTTGTTGGTGGCGTTGAAGCAGCAGCAACAGCAGCAGCTGTTGTCCCAGTATTCGAAGGCGTTACCAAACCAACGCATTGCGTTCTGTTGCAAGGCATTGCAAAACCAAGCCAGGCATGACTTTCAAGTGTACTGGCAGAACTTTTTCCATTATACTACTATGGCTGCGGTTTGCCTTTTTTATTTATGTGAGTTTCATAATTTCGTTTTTCCTTCTCCTTTTTTTTTCGATTTCCTTTTTTTTTTTTTATATGTATATAAAAGTGCAAAAATATGAAATGGAAAAAATAAAAATAGGTCAAAAATATGTCTGCATGAAATTGCTTTTAATTTTTGAATCTATGTACGAGTTTAACACAAACTATGCGAAATTGTCAACTGTTAGACTGTTAGAACTGCGCTGATTAAAATCTGAAAAGAAATTGTTTTTAAAGCAGAATTTATTTCACTAAACTAAATGCTTCAACGTAATGGAAAAAAAAATTATTTTTTTTTATAAATTTGTATTTTGTTCAAATTTAACTTTAAAGATACAGCAATTTGCAGATGATGTTCGCAAATTTTTAATTCCAATCCTAAATTAAATTATTTGGGGGTTATAAGTGAGTTTCGTATGAATTTAGAAAGAGGTTTTTCAGTTTTCTGATGTATATTGCTTAAACCAGATATCTGGCCAAAAGGTTACTTAAATAGACTTCAACCGTCTTTCGGTCATGGTCGCATGCCAAGTACAAAGCGAGCACTCAATACCTGGTCATTCCAACGCGTGCCCGGTGGTCCTCCAATGATATTTCGGCCCCTCATGTAAACCATGTGTGCTGGAGCTCTTTCATCCATTCGAATGAGGTGCCCAGCCCAATGCATAGTTCGTACAGCTCGCGGTTTATACGGTTCCTAAACTCGTCACCGACTCTATAGGACCAAAAATCCTGCAAAGCTGATTCATATAACTTAATCACGGTCCATGCCTCTGCGCCATACAGTAGACCGGGAGTATCAGACTGACGTTGTTGTTGCCGTTTATCTCGGATCCAAGATAGACGAACTTTTCTACAACACTGAAATTGATATTCTTCAACGTCACTGACTGTCTAAGACGCGTTGACGGAGTGCGAGAAGACACCAAGTACTTCGTCTTTTCCTTAATCATCGCTGGACCTATGAGCCGAGACTGTTTTTCAAACTCTGAGAACGCCTTGCTGATTCGCCGTTCCATTCGGCAATCATATTTCGTTAAATGTTGGAAATTCAGCTGCGAAGAGGTTGAACAGAAATGTTACAAGAGTGCTTGCCCAGGAGCGCAATATTGGCAAGAATGGGAATGATAGCTTGTCTATTATCTTTGTCAAAAAAACTGGTGTGCCATACTCATATCGAAAGCTTGTTGTATGTCGACCAAAATAATATTCCTTATCAAAGCCAAAGGCTTCCAGAATATGTTTGACAATGTGATGGAGTTCAACTGTTCTATGACCGAATGGAATCCGAACTGGTGATCCGGAAGTAAGTCTTTGAAGTCTATGATGTCAAATAGTCTCTTTCAAACCTTTGAGTGTGATGGAAGTTGACTGATCGATCGGTATGACTCGAAGAATTTGTTAAGTTGTGCATGAAGTGCTTTTCTTAGTTGATAGGCAGCCCTCAGTCATTTCATCTTGTCTACCGCATGATGTGTGCGTGTTTAGAACTCTCTCCACTTCCTCTTTAATAAAGCACGAAGCTCAGGGGACCCGATAATGTTTTGGAGCTCAGGTAGCACTGCAACAAGATTGTGTTACAGCTTTGTGTACTTTGCTGGTAAACAGATCCAGTGCGTTTTCTATATCTCAGCGGAGCTAGGCTCCATGTACGGTTAAACTTCGTTCGTTCTGTTGCCTCTTGAAAGCCTCTAGATTCGTTTTATGATTGATTAGTGTCTCCACGGAGGAGTAAGTCATTGCTGCTGAGTCGGTGGTGATGAAGAGAGGTAAGCGGTCCCTTATATTGAGCTTCCATGGAGAAATGTCTCAATATATTTTAATATCCTGGTTGGTTGTTTGCGACATACGTGTATTTGTTGTGTGCATCCTTGGCCAAATTATTGACGCTGGAATACAAGACAAAATCCGCCAACTCCCCTTACTTCCATTTTCTCTTCTCAGATCACTTTTTTTGTATTATAAACTATTCATATTGATATGCCATGGTTACTCTACTTCTATCAACAAATGGGTTTTAATAATATATAAGAAACTTCTTTATACATATTTGTCTATATAAGCTTAAAAGTCAGTGTGGCGGCTTCTTCTGGACGGCTGTTTTATATATATATATATATATATATATATACTAGGTAGGAGAGGTGTCCCTCATTTTTCTGCGTTAGGACGATGTTGTTCAGCCCGACATTGGGAGGACTGCTTCTGCGTAGTGTGAAGCACATGTTAATTCACTTGGGCGGTTTAGTTTGATGTTGCACTTCAGGACCCAATGCTCAAGCGTCTGTATGTACTTCTGCACCCCGACGGCCGCATTGTCCTTCTGAATTGTACAGAATCGCAACATCATCTGCATACGATGCCAGCAGCACTTTTTCCGGTGCCATTATGTCTACCGCCATGATCTTAGCCAGGATGCCGGCATGCTTCCTGCTTCCTCCACATCGACAAATATAACATTGCAGTACTCCTTGTCGTCGAACGCCTGTAAGACATGGATCACCAATCTGTTGACTTGCTCCATTGTGTCATTTTCAGATCTAAAGCTGAATTGGTATTCAGGCAGGACTGTTTGAAAACCTGTTTGAAATTCGCGACGAAAAACGTCTTTCACATACCTTCGACAAAGAAGGTAGGAGACTTATGTTGCTCAGACTTGTCAGGCTTATGGTTAATCGTAATTCTGTCTATCTTTCATATGCTGGGAAAATATTGCATCCTCAGCATAGCGTTAAAGATTAACGTTATGCAGAGGAGCGTCCTCATTGGCAGAGCTTTTAGTGCTTTTTAATATATGTTGTCGTGCCCTGAGACCTTCTTTGTGGACAGCCACCTGTTTGTCTCAGCTACTTTCTTAATTGGGAGTTCCATTTGGAGAGATGTCTCGAGAGCCATGGAACACGTTATTGACGACGCTGTTATCTGCTAAAGAAAAGCGTGTAAACCTCTGTTCTAAATGCGAAGATGTTGGCCTGCTCCAAATCTGTCTTTGCAAACATGCCATTGGAGTTCTCGACTGGAAGTTATTGAAAGCCTGCCTTTTGGTTGCGCTTGTTTCTATCCACCGCGCGTAGTTGGTGACAGCTGTGTAGTCAATCTGCTCAAGCTTTTCCTTGAAGAACTCAGCCTTTTTGCGTTGCAGAGTTTCTTTCAGAATAGAAGTAGCTCTTTGATAGGCCATTTTCTTCAGTTGATGCTGCAGCGAAGTCTTCGCTTGGTCTGGCGCAGCTCTCTTGTGGTCGCATCCAAAGAGAAAGATGTTAACTGAGGTTCAGGGTCGGGCTGCTATGCTAATGTTGCTGCTGTGTGCACGTTTTGGGTAAAAATATTGATAGCCTCGTCAATATCGTGCCCTGAAATTAGATCGGTGTTGAGATTGATTGTAGCTTGCAGGTGTCTTTGGAAGCTGTCCGAGTGTATTAGCAGAAGTCTCGTTTCTCTCAGCAGGCTGGTAGGTGCTATGATGAGCGTTGCTATGAGTGACAAGTGGTCTGAATGCTGAGACCAGATCGATGTGGAGATTGATTGATTGTATCTTGAAGTTGTCTATCAAATTTAGCGATGTCCGAGTACTTTGGCAGGCTGGTAGGTGCTATGCTGAGCGTCGCTATCAGAGCCAGATGGTCCGAATGCAAGTCCCTGGAATTAACTATGCTAAGCAGTGATTAAACATAGTATCTAATCTGTAAAATCGCCCTAAAACTGGTGACAAGTTATGAAATTATATAGGGAGGGTGCTCTAATACGTGTGCAATTTTGTTACTTAATAGTTAAGTCCTTATTTGTTGCAAATTAAAGTTTTACAAAATTCTATGCTTTTGTTTTATTTTGTATATTTTTATCAAACAACATTGGAACAATGAAAAGTCAAACAAAACAATGAAAAGAAAAAGGAAAATTAATTCCAGTGAAATTTAATACATTTCAAAAAGCTCGAATTGCACATAAAATTGTATAAAATAATAGAAACAATGAAATAAAGAAGAAAAACCATAAGAGAATACTGTGAAAGCATCAAATTACCAATTAAACAAAAAAGCATCTAATCTATTTTATTTTGAAAAAAAAAAAAAAAAAAATAAAAAACTTGAATAACAACCAGAAGCAACAGAATAAAACTGAATCTAACTTACATATATACAATATACATATATATTATGTAGTTAGATATTCTATTTGCTGGTAATTATTTTAAACTAGTGAAACTAAATAAGAATTTTTTTTGGTAAAATTGCAAAATGTAAAAATATCAAATTCGCTGTTATTGAAGTTTTGTTGCGCTACAAATTGGTTTGGAAAACAAATTTGCATGAATGGTATTCAAAAGTATTCAAAACATAAGCAATCAATAAAATTTTTCTAGGGTAAGTTCGCTGAAAAAAAAACGAGACGAAAACGGGGACGACGTTTTCATATATGTCTGAAACTTGTGGAGCTATATTTCTTCTAGACAGCAGATGCAATGGATGTAGTTGCTCTTGCATCCTTTCAATATACAAACGTCTATCACAATCATACACCGAAAGCTAAAACATAAATATATTATGATATGATACTGAAGAGACTTTTCTAAATGAAACGAATAAAAATGTGGAACTTTGCATATTTATAACTCTAAAAAGAGCACAAGTTCATAAAAATAAACATACACAATTTGAATCGCTATAAGTAATCTTTGCTTCTTGCGAAGAAAGTGGCTGCTGTTTCTTCTCAGCACAAGCTTTTAATTTGCTTCTGCTTTGTTGTCTTCCGCATCATAAGGAACGGGATCGTAATCGATTTTATTATCATTTCTATTTTTATTTTGATTGAGCACCGCACAGGATGAGTTCAAACATTTGTTGTCCTGTTGATTCACACTTTCGCCAACGTTAACACCATCAATGTTTCTTGTTTGGGTTTTGATGTTCAACCTATTCTGAGGCAACTCGTTTAGTTCGCTCACAGCAACGACTACAACTATTTGGATTAAAGTTTCATTAAAAAAAAAATCAAAAATAATATAATTTGTTTTTGAGTATCGACGAATACTTACAGCTGAAGAGAACAATCAGTAACAAATTCATTATGCTTCTTTGACAAAAATGTATGGAACTAAAAACCTTTTACGAAACTCATATATTTATAGGTCGGACGGAGGTCCATAACGAAAGTAGGTAATTATTAAAACTTGATGCTTTAAAGTGCTTAAAAAAATTTTAGCTACGGTTGAATCGATAAAAATATTGTTGTATAACTTAAACGCGTGTGCTGGGTTATAAAGGGTCTTTCAATGAGCACTTAATATTGAATGAAATTTGTTGGATGAAGCGTGCCAAATGTAGTAACGTGGCATCTCAGTTTAGAGCATGTTCGAGCAAACTGTGACTGACATATCTGTCAATATTCTTGCTGGAGGTATGCAATCTGTTGGTACAAATGTTCAAAAATGGGAAATGGGAATATACGTTAAATAGACCAACTTAATAGTGCGTGATTTCATTGTTGGACTTGGGAGTCGGTAGAATAATCAATCGAGCAACATTAAGTGCATCTCCTTCAGTGCTGAATGCATCGCGCAAATGAATATACTTCTCCGAACCCAGTTTGGCTTGGATCAACCGAATGAACTTAAGACGCTTCGTTTTGATTTTGACTCCTCGAACCTAATTCCCCAAGCTGTGCTGTGTTTTTTTTTCTAAGAAGTTTTTATATTAAGCTAAATATGTTTAGCTATGATAAGCACCTTCCAAGTCAGTCTACGCTTGAGAACATCTGCACATTATTTCATTGAGTCTCGTTTCAGTGTTTCTAATCCATAAAATCTAACTTGTGAACCGATTTCTACGAGTTGACCACTGAGCTAGCCATTTCACTATCCTGCAAAGCTCAGTTTGCAATTGTTGTGAAGTTTCTATGCAGGTGCTGCTAGTTGATATAATTGCCAAACTTAGCCATGACGATATAGCTATAAATCTGGCACTGGACACAAAACACATCCCTGGGAAACCTCCGCGTCGACTCCTCCTGATTTAGATGTTGTTCGAGGCTAAGTATACCATTATAAATAAAAATATGGTGGAAAGGTTTCAAGTGTGACGCCATCAAGTTTGTCGAAGCCAGGTGATGTATGCAGCTTGAACTTCCGTGGGGGGAGCCCATTGACTCATTAGATATGGAGATCTTAGAACTGAAAATCTTCAACTTCATCTTCCTTAAAATGGATAGGCTGGAATTCAAAATGCAAAAAGTTTGAGAATGCTTCAATTTGTCTTTTAACTGATCTGCACCAGATTTTATTGTAAACTTCTATTCCTTTTGATTGGATGCTTCAAATACTTAGTCGTCGTCTAGAGACTATATTTATTGATAGTTAGTTAAAAATGGATCATAATTCCTCTGATACAGTTTTCAGACATTTGTTCAAGCTAACCGCTTTTTCTAAACAATTTCTTATACAAGGAATGAGTCTGTATGGTTTAATGAAACTTTTCACTATTGAATATTCTAATCGGAATAATATCTCAGGATCAGTGCCTCCTTAAATATTATTCCGATTAGAATATTCAATAGTAAATAGTTTCAATAAACCATACCAGAAATACGAATATTTGCAGTTTTCGTTGGCTTCATACTAGAAATACTCTCGAAGTAATACAATCATGGAAGTAGTACAAGCATTACGAAATAATAGTCCTAAATCTTCTTATTGGACGACTATGTGGCAAACTCCTTGCAAGCCATGATTTAGCAGCCTGAATTTTTAGCGACTTGTGTGGTGGGTGATTTCTTGTTGTATGGTGTTCAGCCTCAAGTCTCGGTGTAGGGGCACCCTGTTATCTTAGGAAGACTTCTATTTTGCAGATTTTGGATTCGCTGCCTGTGTGTTTTGGCTGCGATGCCCCATATTTGTATTGCGTATCTACAAATAGGAGCCACCGCACAGTTGGCTAGCTTACTCTTCCTATTGACCATCCAAAAGAGCTGCCTTAATCTAAGGCGGCAACTAGATATTAAATTATGGACATGCCGTGCAAATGTAAGCCTCTTATTCAGCATCACATCTAGGTACTTGACCTTGGGTCCCTGATCAAGGACTATGTTGTTAAGCCAAATTTGGGGCAGCATTTTTTTAAGTATTCTCGGCTGGCATTATATCCTCATCGGGGACAGGCATATCAGCAGCAGTGAACAAAGAGTACAGCAACGGTCCCAGCACACTTCCTCGTGGAACTTACAGCTTTCACGGTGTGGACAGTGGAGGTCATGGGATGGAAGTATAGCCATGATATACGCTAAAAGACCAGCGTGCCATACTCGGTCAAAGGCTTCCTACACGTCCACAAAAACTTCATTGCGGTACTCCTTTTCATCGAACGCCTTTAGTGAGCTTCTTCAATAATGCCATGACCAAGTCGAAAACCAAATTGGTGCTCAGGTCTATCCCTTTGGTAGACTCTGTTAAACGCGTCGCAAAAATTCTTTCCCAAACCTTCGACAGAGAAGGTAGGAGGCTTATTGGACGATAAGCGCTAGCAATATCTTTAGGCTGGGCAGGCTTATGGATCATATTCTATCCATCTATCTATTTTCCTTAAAATTTATTCCAAGGATGATGCCGCGAACAAACTTGCGTGAACAGTCTTGCAATTATATTCAAACTGTTTGCTAGCGCTTTTCAAACCTATGACAGTTATCAGGGCAATCTAGAGTCACTGGATACACTGACTCGCCCATAGTGCGTTGGACGCCTCTCGTGCTTCGTGCTGATGTTTCTCTTGATAGCTACATCAATGCATTGCAGTTCTTATTGACAAACTTTTAATACCTTATTAACTATTTATGTGTAGAGCATAGCATTAGAAAAACAAAACAAAAAATAATAAAATTATTTGATACTTCTACATTCTATTCTATTATAATGCAGTCTAATTAGTGCTTGGGAAATTATATATTTGTGGAAATTAAGTTGATTGCGGTCATGCATTGAATTTGAATTTTGCTGCCGAGCTGCATGGCGTAAATTATAATAAATTATCAAATACAGACGACAGTACTTCTGCTATAATATTTCGAACTTGAATTTGTGTAAATGTATTCAATTTCTATGCAGTCTTGTCGTATCTGTTGCTGTCAGCAAGTCGTCATCGTCATCACCGCCTCAAATATTCAAATATACCAGCGTTCTGCCACTGACAGTCAATCAGAAATTGTGGCGGCCTTATATTATCCTATCTGCATATGTATCTGTAGCCTGTGTATGTGAAATGTTGCATATGTCATGGAAATAGAAGTCTTAGTCAAATATTGTCTGTCCGTCTGTCTGACTGTCTGTCTGTCTGACTGTCTGTCTGTCTGTCATATGTAGACATATATCCAAGTGACATTTTTTTAAATATTTATGTGCGGCATAAAAAGTTGCTAGGTTTTTTTTGTGGGCGGCATTGGGGTGTGTGCGTTTATTGAAAACATTTGGCCCGAGCGTAGTTTTTTGTCACGCAAATTTGGGAAATTGATACTTAAGGCTTTAGTTTGCGTGATTATTACAATATATTATTTTATATACATATAAAAAATAGAAAAAGAAAAAAATTAAATAAACAATATGCGTAGTTAACAGACATGCAAAGCCATTCATTGATTGCATTTAATGGAAAAATAAAATTAGGTGTCCTATTAGATAAAATGCATACTCATTAGAAGGTTGACATTTAGCGGAACTGCGTGAATTTTAGACAGAGAAAAAAAAAAAAAACATAAATAAAGTTGGTAATAATACAGCATGAGAGAAACTTAGACGAATATTAAAAGCTATCTGTAGTAAGTAGTTTAGTATGTATATAAGTCAAATAATGACCAGCTACAAAAATTATATTTAAAAAAAGCAAGATTATTTATGTAATTAAAACACGCCTTAAAATTTTTTACTTGCGACGAGCGCTTAGTATGCTATTAATTAGTTATTAATAACTAAACAGATTAAGCGTCTACATTTAGCTTGGAATCTATTAGTTGTAATACAAAAAAAAAAAAAAAACTTCAATCGTGACGTATCGTTTAAATGGGATTTATATACCATATGCTGAAGACCTTAGAAAAGCTAGTGGATAACCACATCAGGACCACTTACCTGATTAAGGAAGCACTTCACAGAAATCAACATGCATATAGATCTGGCCGATCCACTGAGACTGCCCTATACCACCCTATGCTAGACACCCTCATTCATAATGCCGTAAAGGACAAAGGAACAGCCATTTGTGCCTTCATGGACATCGAAGGTGCCTTTGATAATACATCACACACGGAAGTTGCAAAGGCACTTAACAAGAGGAGTATAGATCCTTACCTTATCAGAGTACAGCTACTAGCCTACTTGTTAAAAAAATTATACTCAAAACCACGAAAGGATGCCCACAGGGGGGGGGGGGGGGGTGTCTCATCACCTCTCCTGTGGTGTCTCGTAGTGGATGAATTATTAGAGCTCCTTACAGATAATGGCATCACATGTCAAGGCTATGCGGACGACATAGTTATTATCTGCATGGGGAAGCATGAAGACACACTATGTGATCAAAATTAGATGTGCATTAACATCACAAGATCTTGGTGCTCTAAGGTAGGACTGAGTATTAACCCATAAAAAACTACTATTGTTCCTGTCTCTAGGAAGTATAAGATGAAGCTACTCAAGCCAATACGGGTGAATGGCACTCTGATCGAATTCTCCAAGGAGGTAAAATACCTAGGAGTAATATTTGACAAGCGTAACTCATGGAAAACTCACTTAGAATACGTAGTGAGGAAAGCTACAATGGCAATGATGACTTGCAGAGTCATTGCAGGTAAGAACTGGGGGTACACCCCAAAGAGACTTTTTCTGAGAAAAATGTGAAGGACTAAAACAAAGCAAAAAGCTGTTAGGCCCTTACAATAAAAAGAGAACCGAAATTTGCAACGGTCTTAAAAGGAGAGATCTAAGAATGATTTCGGGCTTCCTGACCGGACTTAGGAGACCATTAGGAGACACTTGTGGAAAATCGGAATCGAAAGTGATAGCACCTGCAGATTCTGTCTAAAGGACGACGAAACTCCGGAACATATACTGGGGACTGCCCAGCTCTGACCCAAACCAGGCACATATATCTTGGCAATTACACAGGACAGGACAGGACAGGAAAGGCGGTGCATGCACTCAATCCCAAAAACCTAGTGGCCTTCTTCAGGGCAGTAGGGCTGGACGAGTTGCTGTAAGTCAGCGACTGTTAGTGCACAATAGACCTGTAAGGTCGCAGTGCCTACTACTATTTAATAATAATAATATAAACCATATAAATCTTATATAGGCCATTGTTGATTATGCTAAACATTAAAGCTATCAACGCTTTAAATCTTTATGTTATGATAAATTTGTATTATATTAACTTAATGCCAAACCTGATTGGGCCTATTTCAAAACAATTGTAATTAAAACCATTTTTGGAGAAGTCAGTATTATCAAAACTTTTGATGAACTGGTTTAAGGATGTCAACGCATACATAACAAACTTAAGCTCATTAAACTTTAAGGTGCCAAGTATTTAAAAGCAATAAATATTTCTCTTGACTTTTTGGAGATACTATGCTCAAGTTGTATAAAAATTAACGGAATTCTTATATATTGATCAACTAGGTTCTTGAAGATGTCTAAGATCTTTGTATCAGATAAGTTATCATCAGTGATAGAAGGAGGAGAAAGTGAAGTGCAGCATATCGAGTTTCAAGCTGATGTTGTGATGTTGACAACTAAGCACAGACATCCTTTAATATATGTACTTTTGTGGCGTCTATAATGTCTCTTGAGCTGGATTACACATTTTTCGACATACACTATGTGTGAATGATATAAAAAGGAGCTGGAGAAGAGCGCATTACCGGCAATTTTTCCATGTGATATATTTATTATTTAAACATTAAAGGATATCCCATAATTCACACAAAATTTAAATTTGTCGCATTCGGGTTACTAAAAATTTTCATTGCTGAATAATATTTGCATATTCTCATTTGAATGGACGATCAGCGTCATCATATTTGAAGTTAAATCGAATTAACCAAATTTTAAATAATTTTGAAATATTTTTCTTTCGTGTAGACGTCTGTATTATATTTTCTTATTTCAATTTTTAATCAATTCTGAATATCTACTAATATTATAAGGTAGTAGGTATCTCAACGATTCTATGTCTATTATATGCTTACTTCAGTACTTAAAACTTCAGACTAAATATTTGTTATAATCTCTTTTAGTGAAGCTTTAAATTATTCACTACTGTTTGTATCTGGAGCTCTTTATAAGTCTTATGTTGTTAGGAGTTAAAAAAAGATATTTTATCCTATTTGATGCCCTCTTAATTTTCCCATCATTTTCTTAAGAATTCTTAACATGCATGGTCGCAGATTGTAGTACAGTTCTGGTCTAATATGCAGAGCTGCTGGGTAGCTAGCTTATGTACCTTCTCGTTGCTTGGTATAATCACATGACCGGGTGTCCAATGTACTGTTAATTTTTTCAGTTTTTCTACATTATTTAGTTGGCATAGACAGTCGTTGTTCGTCGATGATTAGGCTCTGCAGAGGTGAACATAGTACACCCTCTGTGTCTAGCCCTTTGAGATTATGAATATCATGCTTCTATTCGATTTAAAAATGTGAAACAGCAAACAAGCCGGGCTATATTCAACCAACATTAATTATAGAATTTTTTTTTGTAGGTTTGTTATACTTCATTTCAAAGCAAACTTAGCTTGCTTAGCTGGTTGCCCTATAGGATTGGATGAGATTGAATATCGAGACTTGTAAGCTCTTTCTTTAATACTCTCCAAGTTAACGACTCCACTTTTGACACTTGTCAAAAATAAATATACTTATATGGGTCAGCATCACCTTCTTCTGCCCTTCTTCGACCTAAGCGTACAGGGTATAAAGACCTTGTTGGAAACAAGGAACTTATTTGTGTGGAATTGTTGCTTTTCTAGTTATTTTGACTGAAAGTACCAAATTTGGTGTACTTTATTTCAAATCTAATAAAATATTTCATAAGGGTCCATATCGGACCATTATAAGGCGTGCATGCCAAACAAATCTGCCCCCTTATTGTATTGTATATTATGCAAAGTAGTGTCGATACCATCTCGGAAGAACGACAAATATTTTGAGGCATTAATGCGACAGTATATGTGCCATCGGTCACAGTAATGTCTGAATATGTTGAAATGGAGTATGACTTCCCATTTAAGCGTTTCCGAGTAGGTCTTGATTGATTTTCCAATCACTTTCATCGTATTTCGGCCATTTTTGATTTAGTGCGCTGCTCAAATGCATGAGTTGAGTCCGATAGCGTTACCCCGTCAACATTTCATACGGGTTGAGCAGCTCGTAGTGAATCACGCCGCGCTGGTTCCACCGAATACAGTGCGTACAATGGTAAGACAAAACCTATGACTTTTTGCCTTTTTTTTTCCCAGTCACAATGTGATGCAATAACCGTTCCTTTCCGAGAAGCTGCTCACAAGAAAAAAAAATTGACTTTGGACGTTCCGCTTCAAATCGTGTGGCATCCGTTTTCCTTGCTTTTAATTGAATTCCATTGCTTTTAGACGATCCGATTGTTCTGATAGAGCTTGCGTGTTGTAAACTTCCGCTAAAATTCGATAACCCTCGGCCGCACATTTTTCATATGAAAGTAATGAGAAAGAACTCGCCGTCAAAACATTGTACCATGGTACATGTTGGACATGAAATTTTTAGTGATTTGATGGTGGATTGATTGGCAGAACCATTTGGCATGTTGCATGCAAAAAAATTAGACATCGTCTTCCTCAACAGCAGATATACTCTCAATTTCCGTAGGCTTACAAACTAATACAAAGTGACAGGCAAATGCATCAGCCGAGCAGTATCGTTCATCATTCCTGTTAATAATCACAGCACTTCTTCTTGAAGTATGTTGTAGTTCTCCAGAGGCTATAGTTATCAACTGTTGTAAATTGGTCCAGTTGTCTCAATAAATCTGTCTTTCATTTTTAATATCTTGAAGCCTTTTTAAACATACTTTTGTTTAAATCAAACTCAGTTCCATTTTTAAGAGATGTGTTCACGTTGATATTGTGCTTCACGCAGTTTTTTCTAAGGCTTTTCTTTTGCATATAAAGCAGTACCATATATTATCATAAACGAGAGAGGTCGAAATTTAAATCATAGCTTTAAACTATAGCTAAGTGTTGTTCATTTATTCTTCAATGGAAATGGAATGGACATTCCAGTAGGTCTATGATTTCAAATCTTTTATCATTTAAGATTTATTAAACACGAGCACTATCAGTTGTGTTTGGCATTAACTTTCCTAAGAACAATACATTTTGAACCGAGTCTTTAAATGAATCGTTCTTTTTTTTTTTGCGATTTCAGCGAATATCTTAATAGTCTACAGCTTTAGTAATTGCGCTTGTAATAGTCCCTACCTATGCTTGGTGCAAGTTTTCTGTAAATAAATAGGTCCTTCAGTTTGCATGTTTGTAATTCAAAACAAGGTTTTTTTTTGTTTCTAATCCGACATTGGCTTTGGAAGGTGATTCAATGATAAACTGTAGAACATTATTTAATTTATTCAGCACATAAGTTAGTTAGTCCTTGTGGTGTTAGATTAAGTATAAACTTTTATACACATTCGCATCATCTTACAATAGAAAGTATAAATACTTCATTCTCCATTATTTGCCACACATCTACAAAAAGCTGAGCACAACCACTAAATACCAATAGAATGTAGTAACTCTAATCACTAAACTTTTTGTTAAATACTTGTTTCAAATACTTGAACGTCTAAGTATTAAATTCAACTGAGCTAAACCGCATAATTTAAAACTAATGAAAAACAAAAATTGTTGCACAGATTGTGTTGCATAAAAGTTTTTAATGTTTTCTTAAGCGAAAATTTTGAATTATTGATAAAGTGCTTAGAGTGTTATTATTAGAGTAATATGAGTAATATATATATGTATATACATATATGTAGATATATCTAACTGTCTGCTAACTTTCTAAACACTTTGGCGTATGTACGAGAACGAGTACGAGTACGTATGTGCATGTGCATAATTTCGAAAATCACTTGTGAGTATGTGAGTGAAACAAATTCAAAAGTTTTGCTGCAAACTTGTTTCACGCACTTTACTGACGATCGGAAAATGCAACACAACCAACGAACGAACGCCTAAACTTGTAAAACAAAGCTGGTGCATGAAGTTAGGGTACTCTCCCAAACCAAACCAAACCAAACCAAAACGTACCAAACCAGACCGACACAATTCAGTTCTGTCACACTGCATGCACATCCTGACATTGATAAATGATTTTTCGGCTAAACTTTAACAAGCAAGAAACACAAAAAACGTCAAAAAAAAAAAAAAAAAAAAACTCAAGAAATAAACTTGCATAAAATGTCGAAAATTTTATAGCAGTATGAAGAACTCTTTTGAGTCATTGCTCACTAAAGCAGAAAGCCGAAACTGCCAACTATTTCGAGTAGTAGTTTGTACTATATACCACATATAGAATGTCTTTATCGCTGCTTATTGTTGCCTAAAAGAAGAGTGGCATTTTGCTCTTTTTTTTGTTTTGTAGTTAGTTGGTTAGTTAGTTAGTCCTTAGTCCTTGTTAAATGTTTTTTTTTTGCTTCTACTTTTGTTGTATATTAAAGTTCTAATGCTGTTCCTTTTAATTATCACTTTTGCACAGCTCAGTTGTTTTACACTCGATTTTATAAAGAAAACAAGAATATTCATCCAAAGTAATGGCAAACAAATTTAATATAATTTTCCTTGTGCACTTGCAGCAATCAAGTTTGCTTTATTTTTTTTCTTCTCCTTTTTTTTTTTTTTAAATTCAAACTCTGTTCGAAAGACAGCAGCAGCAACAAAAGCTTCGTAACCACATGTAGCCTAAGTTTTGCTATAATTAAAGTAAAATACTAAAAAAAAAAAAAAAGAAAGAAAAAGAAAAATGTATCTAACAAGTTGGAACGAGTACCTCAACAGATTGTGGTACATTGGTTAGCAGAGTAGAAAAGTACTGCTACTACTGTGTGTGTGTGTCTGTGTGTGTGTGGGTTTGTATCTGTGTTATATGTTGGCCTTGTTGTTTCTTGTCTACTTGCATAAACCGCAGCACTTGTACGCTTGGTAATAGTTTTGTTTGCTGTACTTGAAGTTCATACGTGTGGGCAGACACAATATATAGTCTGCGCATGAAATAGTTTAAGAATTTAGTTGTTGTAAGAAGCAAATCGAATAGAAATTGGAGCCTTGAATGAAATTTAAAGCGTTTTCCTTTCCATTAATTAAAAATATTTTTATAGCATTAGACTGAAAGACTTTGTACGCAGTGTAAGAGCAAGATATCATGAAGAATTTCGTAATAGCAAAAATTTGGCTATTTAGTTTCTAATCAAAAACTTTCTATTTATGGCATTTTTGTTTTTTTAAATAAGTTTGTTAAATAAGGAGTATCAACTTTTCTAAAAAGAAGTTTGGAAGCAGGAAAATGACCGACGAGCAGATAGAGTCGGAAGATCTATAAGTTTCAATCGATCCACATATGGAGCGAGATGTATATCAGAAGCTCAATTGCGGTTTTTGAGAGTGAATAGCAGAAAATGTTTTTGAACTGACTCGATATGATCTTGTTGAATTACATAATGTGGGTTCAAACACATGATGCAAATTTTACGATTGGACGAACAAGTGATGTGTATAGAAGTTTAGTGGTAATTCCTTAGACCACCGCATTACAAAGCCAAGAAGACCTTAAGCTTGATATATTGAACTAAATAATATATAGTCTTCAAATTAGTTGCCACGTGCTATATTTCATACGGCAGACTTTGTGTTTGGTCCACACCAAAAATTGTTTTTAATAAAGTGAGTATTGTCTACGTTGAATCAATTTGTTGTAGAAACTCTAAAAGACACGCATCTGTGTTATTCCACATTCAATGAGTAAAGGCCAGTCGCATCTCTTGCAGTATTTTTTGATTTTACCTACATCAATGGCTTGAGCGATCATTATCTTGCATAAGATTCCGTCGTTATCCAGTTTTAAATGAGTGGCCACCAAGTCTTTCTCAAAAAGGTGCTTCTTCCAGTTTGTCTTTTAAGCGTACCAAACCATGCTATTCCATCCTCATAGATCCAGCACTAAGCACAGTTTTAGCCTGGAAATCTTACTAGCTATCACAACAGAAGCTGCTTTTGCGTGTTAAAGGTTGACCTATAATATCATCATGTTTAGCGTCATGTCGCTATAGCAACGGGCTCACCCATTTATATATTCAAGATGTTCTCTCATGGGAGAGGTCTACCTTAGACTACTTTTCTACCTTTCCCGGCTCAAAGGCTGTGATAACTTAGCTTCGCCAGGTGTACGTTAATATAAATTTCTTTTCTTTTTAATTTCGGTTATACTTTTCTTTATTCAGCTGCTCTTTGTAACTTATTCTTATTATGTATCGCCCTCTCGGTGCGTACTTCTGTACACGAAGTTTATTCCTTCTAGGCTACTTGTGGGGAAATTTCAAGTCGGTCCGTTTTCTTTGAACTTCGTCCTGCTGGTTCTAAAAAAGATGAATTTTGATTTTTGTCGTAGAAGCTTTTGTTGGTCGCCTACTCGTGGCCTTTGCTGCTGGTTCCATGAAAAATTCCAGTTCTACGAGATTAATATTCTTCAATTAGGCTTTCTTTATGCCTTAACCATATCCTTCTTATGCTCAAGGACTTATATCCTTCTTTTCCTATAATTTGCAATCCTTATTTCATACCCTTATCTTTAAAGACTTAAACCTTAACGTTCTTATCCTTAAATTTGAAATCCTTATTTTAAATTCTTTTTGTACCATATCCTTATCTTTTAATTTGAATTCCTTTAATTCAAATTCTTATTTTTCAAATCTTTAAATCTGACTGGCTTAACCCTTATCCTTCTTGACATACAGCCTCCGCGTTTCCAAAATCTCTCACCGCTTGGGAGCCTGGTTAGTTGCTAATTGATATCAGCGTCCTTGCTCTTTACCAAGCCGGATTAGTTGGTTTTGTAATCCTAATTAGTATCCTTAAAGCATTGCCTGCTTTTCGGACCCAATCGTGAGTAGTCGTCAGTTTTCTCCATCTTTGCACCTCAGTGCCTTCCACCCTTATATGTCAATCCATGCAATATGCACTTTGAACAGACTGTACAACTCTTGTGGATGTACAGATGTACTGCAATTTTTGTGCCTTTTACTTACTTCTTTCCACTTCTTTGGAGATACCTCTTCGTTGTTTAATGCTCCTACAGGGTGCTCTGCTCCTCGTCTTGAACTGTGTTCAGTATCCAGCTTGTAAACGAGTATTTTATTAAATGTATTCACAAGTTTAGGGCTGATAAGATCCATTGTGTCATAGCACTCAGTTACACTTACTGCCCTTCCAGGCGACAAGGTATCGGAGAGGCTTCTTACGAATTCAGGCAGTATAATAATGAAAATCTAAACCCAATAAACACGGCACATAAGAGTCTAGATTTGATGGCAGAAATTTAGAAATGAAAGGTGAAAGATGTAATTAGTGAGTGTGAAGATTGTTCATTGCTAGAAGATAGGATATTGAGCTGATAACTTTTTAGGGAAGACGACGTTGCAAGCGCTGCAAATACAGACACCCATTTCGCTTATGATGGCCGTTCACTATCGAGAGTTTGCAACCCGTCTGGTTCCTCTAGATCGAGTGACCTACAGAATTCAAAAAATTGTTTCGTGCCATAGAAAATATCAGTTATATTACTGTAGAATATCAGTTTCCTTTGGGACATTTGCTGCTTTACATACTCTCTTAATTGAGTCTTTCAGACGTGAAGACTTTAAGTACAATACTTCTGATATATAATATATCTGAAGTTATATATTGTAAAGCTTATTGCAACATTTGCCATCCTGCAGCTGCTGCTTGTAGATAACTATAGAAAAAAGGACGCTTTATGCTGCATGTATATTGTTAGTTTATATATTTCGCATTTCCAAATGAATGAATAACTTGAAACGTGATTTTTGCAATAGTAAAATCATTAAACTTTAATGCTTCATAAATAAATATGTACGCATAAAACGTTCATGAAATCCATGTAAAATAAAAATATCACGTATACGCAGTGCGGTGTACACATTTTATAGATACATTTCTCTTCTTTTTTTTTTTTTTTTTGTTGAAAATAAAAAATGGCTACTTATTGCAATATTTTAATGGCGTTTTTTTTTTCTTCATATACACGTTAAAGTGCATTCATTTAACTTCAAAGTAAATATATTTTACAATGGATCTTTAATGCTGCAATAAAATAAAATAATCAAAACCGTAAAGAGTTAACAACAACAACAACAAAAAAAACTTATTTTAAATGCACACGCATTATTAACGCACATAAAGTGCTCATATATAAAGTGATTTAAATTTATTAAATACAAAAGCAACAGCTACAACAACAATAACAACAATAAACTGCAACAATAAAATTACAAAAAAAAAAAAAAAACGATATCAAGCGGCTGGCATTATAATTGCAATAAAATTTAACGTGCCTCGATAAAAAATAAAAGTTCATTACTTGTTTGAATATAAAACCACAAAAAAAAAAAAAAATAAATTTAAAAAGAATAGAAGAAAAAATAAAGTTCAAGTTATATTTGCTAAAGTATAACCGAAGTTTCTATACGCTGCAACGAATTTATGTTCGGAAAAGTAATAAAAATTGGGTGAAGCATGTCAGTTGAGACTGTTACAGTTTAAAGGAGTTTCAGCTACGGTTGGAATACATATTTAAAAGCTCCCTTCATGGCTCCCTTTTTTGTATGTAGAAGAAAAAGCATCAAAATTCCTTATTCAGCATGGCAACAAAACACGCCAAATTAATATTTTTATAACCGCGACTCATGCTATTTGTCAGGCTCGAGCTTGTTGTAAGCGAATTTGCTCGTTCGAACACACGACGCCATGATCGAACCTGTTATGACCGCCCTTGCCAACATACTCTACATACTGACGAGCATGACACAAGCCTTTCCATGGTGGCATTAACTACTGTAAAATTTTTGATCAGTTAATATGGCAAAATGCAGCGCGTTTTATTCTTACGTATGGAAAGAGTCATGCGCTGCGGCAAAGAAATTTATTATTAGTACGCTCCACTGTAACAAATCTCACAAAAATATCAGTGGAAATAGATGCGTTGATGACTTAGATTATTATTGGATCTATACCAATAGGTTTCGATCATTAAACTTATTTCTGGTATTCAGAATAGCTATTACTCCATCAATACCAGAATCTTTTGTTGTTGGGAGTGGCTGCAAAGTCTTTTATTACAAAATCGAAACTAACAAATTTTGGACACGTAACATATTCAACAGGTATACTAGCGGAGCGTCTACCAAATTATTTTTCGACTGGCAATTCACCTTCAAGGCTTCAACAACTTTGTATTGACAATAAGGTCAAGATTTTTTATAGTAGGTTTCTGGCTATAGTGGTGTCATATGTTCTCAATCAAATGCACCGTTACCACTGGAAATTTTATAACGGATGGCTTCAGGCTAACCAATTATTGCGATCTAACTATAATAGGAATTCTCATTCCAGAAGAAAGTATGAAGTTTGCTCAGGGACTACCTATGTACATAATTAAGATGTGTCTTTCCTAAGTAACAAAGAATTTGTCTTCAAGAATATAAAGATTAGGTTAGGTATCGAAGGGTGACGAGGTAAAATTATGTACGAGGTTGTCTAGATAAGGCATTGACATTTTGAATAAAAAATATTTCATTCGATAAATAAGTTTTATTTCTCAATATAGTCTGCTCGATATATTCATAGTCTAGCGTTTTAAAAACTCGGATATTCCTTTCTCAAAATGATGACGTATGATTCAGTGATGACAGCTTCTTTTGAACCAAATATCTTACCGCCCGTCAATTTCTTTATGTTTGACAACAGCAAAAAGTTTCAGAGGGTTAAATCTGGAGAATATACTGGGTAGTGTAGCAGTTTGGAGCACAATTTATTTATTTATTTACCCTTTTCAAGGTAATCGATCTAAGTGAAACCAACTGCATCCCAAAAAACTGTGGCCATGTCCATGCTGGCCGACAAAACCATCTGAGACTTCTTTGTTGTACATTTGCCCGGAGAAACACAATGTGTTGATTGGTTGCGCTTACGGTCCAGTGTGAACAAACACTCATCGCTCGAATGGATTTTCCATGTCCAAACATTTATATAAAATGTGAAGTACCTCAATTGAGATGCCTACAGCCTCACTCACGTTTTTTTCATTCTCCAATGGTTCTGTGATTGTATCGACGGTTTCTGGCATGGCAACCTCTTTTGGACGACTTGAACGTTAGGTATTACTTGTGCAGGTACCACCACAACGGAACTCAGTAAATCAATTCCCATGCTTTGAAATTGATGGTGTAGAGTCCAAATAGTATTTATTAAGGGTTTGCTTAGTTTCGGTAATGGTTTTTTACGCAACAAATAATGCTTAATTAAAACACGAAATTCAACTGTTTTATTTTCATTAAAATTCACGAGGTTTTTTGCGTTCAAACACAAAAATATCAGCAGCTCGACAAAAGTTTGCAGTAGTTCTCTACCCATGTATTCCAAATTTCATCTCTGCACCTCAAATGGATTGAAAGATTTGGAAGATATTATATGGGGACGGTGTATCGAGGTATCGTATTTGAACTAAACTTATCAGGATTACTTCACCCTATTTCATTAACATGTCTATCAATTTCATCAATGAAATATGTGACATCAGATCTTAAACCAGCCTCTTTGTTCAAAATATGCAATTTCCGAGGTCTATTGATTATCAACAGATATTTTATTGGCCTTGCTATGCTCGTCTGTTCCAATTTCGTGTGTGTAAACGACGAGATCTCGGAAATAGATACATCCAACTTTGAATTTTAAGTTCGCCAGATTCATACGAAGGTCCAATAAATTTTTGATGACAAGTTTACGCCTATTGGTCTCTTATGTGCCTGAAAAACATTGTAGAACATGCTCGTTGCCAAACTCAATCCTGTTGTGGGCGAATTGGATCGATCGATCATATGACTTTAGGCTTTAATCTGTTATGATCGCACTTCAATGTTACAATCTGAATTAACGTTTCCTGTTCTAATAAGACATAAAGTCGTCACATTGGGTGTTTTAAATCAAGTATGTCATGTGGAGTCTGCATACGAGTCAGGGAATTTCGTAATTGTGTACTTATGCTTGCAGGATATATATTTGTTACCTATATTAAAAACAATGTGACTAAATGTAGCAACTTTCACACTTTTGTATGGGAGGAGCTATAAGTACTTGTTCCATTATTGATTTGTCGCACGGCAAATTTGCACACAGATCTCAGCGGTAATTAATGCATAAACGTTTAAGACTTTTTCTGGACTTATAATAAAAATATTTCAATCCAGAAACATATTCCTGGCATTGTGTTCTTATGCCCAGTTGTATGAAATGAAAGCAAGACATCCCATCATGTGAACCATCAACAAACAATTAGATACAATT
This sequence comes from Leucophenga maculata, assembly GCA_035044805.1. NCBI lineage: Eukaryota > Metazoa > Arthropoda > Insecta > Diptera > Drosophilidae > Leucophenga > Leucophenga maculata. Next base: position 27,296 of record JAWNNP010001400.1, on the reverse strand, counting down.
AGATATTTCATGCCCGATACTTATTGGATAGAAGTACTAATAGGTTCAAAAATGCTATACATATTATTGAATAGGCAACCGTTTCAATTTTGTCCTTCCTGTCAAAAACCCTATAAGTGTCGATGTCTTTAATGCAGGGCTCGGCACCAAAAGACACAGAACCATTGTTTTGCCAGAATTTGACGTTATTTTTCAGACTTTTTTTCAATGGTTTTTTTACAATGAAACACAAGACTCGAAAAGTTTTTCATGTATGTATACGAGCTGAACCTTTTTCCTATGTAAAAAATATAGAACGATGCCGAGCGCTGCTTTAATGTAATGAAATAGCGGACGAATAGTCAGCCCAATGATTCAATATGAAATTTCTTCAAGAAACATAGCTTTCAGTACTGGACACATTTACTTGAGTTGCAATAAAATTATTGAAATCTCAGAGGCGAAGACTTAAGGCTACTGGGCTACCGGAATGCTCACCAACGACTGAGAGAAATTTCTGCGTGGCAAACTCGGCGACAAGTAGAAACGCATACAAGCCGCTATAGTCCTTCGCGCATTGATGCTATTTGTTGTTAATCCCAAGTCTGGAAAGATCTCTTCTTAACTGGGCCTTTCAATGCGTGCTCTAATTCATCGACCAGCTATCAAAACCCCTTTGTAAGCCATGAGAGCTGTAGCTTTTTCGTCTAATCAAATGAGAAGACCAGTTGTTGAAATTTTATTCGCTGGATTATGGCAACCTCACCAATATCTCATATAGCTCATGGTACATATGGTGCCGAAACCTGTCCCTTAAAAGGTAGAAAATGAGAAGAATCTTTCTACCAAAGACTCGCAATACTTCTTCATCCGGTTGAATCATGGTCCATGATTCTGCGCCATAATGCAGAACCAGGATTAACAGAGTTTTGTAGATTTGTTAATTTTTACTTATATTAATTGACATAAAATATGGGTCACTCCCAAGAAACGGATTGCAGACTATGTCTTGAAAAAGAAAAAGTTTAGGTTTGGTTAGAATGGCCGACGAGGTCAAACCCGTTTTGCCATGAAGTCATGCATTTTTCTACTACATCGCTGCAGTGAACCAATTCGTCTATACCAAGAACTTTGTTACATTTTGAATTGCTTTTTTTTCTCAGATAACTTCGTAAGATTATCTTCGATGGGACTGCCAAGTATAGCAACTCAAATTATAAGTTAATAATCTGTTAGAGCTCCTACAAGAACAGAGTTACTCGCATAAGACTTGAACTTGGATGTTAAACAAGTGCTAATGTGATACTACTCTGTAGTTTCTTTGCAATAACTGACACAATCTGAAACGGTTGGGCAAGGGACTTTCTTAAACTTATCATAGAAGTATACTGGGATGGACTACCAAACCACCAAATCTTAAACATACGTAACTGGTTATGCGAAGCATGTTTCACTGTAACCATTTGATTCTCCCGTGAAAGATCTTCGGTTACGGTTTAAGGTGTAGCATTTGCGGTGTGCGAAGTGTACCTGAAGTGATATTTTTCCAGAAGTTATTGCTTCTTAGTTACTGAAACTTTTTCTAGCAATCGCTGCTTGTAAAGGAGCTCCTCAAAATTTTTTTTCTTTTTTCTATATATAGAACATGTATAGTTCATCTTGCTATTCGAACTATCCCATTGGCTGTAACAAACATTTTATCATAATTAATATGCAATTCTTATTAATTCGTTCGTAGTGTACAATATTGGTGGGAGAGCGACAGCAAAGGCAGCCAACAACAACAATAGGTCGATAGAACGCTTCAATGATTAAATGAAAGAATGAATGAATGAATGAATGAACGAATGAATTTACATTGTTTTGGGGCCGGGTATTGTTTTTTTTTTTTTTGGTTTTTATATTCAAAAGTTTAACGAGCCAACAAATGATGCCAGAGTCAATGACTTGTGAAGTGCGAAATCCAGCTCTGAAAGCCACGCAAAGCGCGAGTTCGCAATGAAAATTTAAATGCAAAAGTTGAATGTCTCAATTGAGTGGCGAAAAAATTATTATCGTATATACTCGTACATAGCAATAATAAGTAAGTAAGTAAATTACAGGTGTATAACGAATTGACTGGCAAATATAAAATATTTCTGCAGTGTATACGCTCATAGGACAGGGCAATGAGATTTTCTTAAAGGTCAATTTTAAAGAGAGGGTCATATTTTTTGCTATATACGCTAACAACCACAATTAAATTTAAAATGTTTATAAATAGTTTGAAAATTAATATCATCATGTCTACTTATAATATTTGTTCTCTTCTTTTTTCAGAAAATTTAAAACATTTTCCTTAATTAAAAAAAAAAATATGCAACATCAAAGCGAAAGTTTATTAAAATATGTCGTTTGAAAAATTGATAAATTAATTTGAAGTACCTCGCTATAATATAAAAATATTTGTAAATATTTTTAATTAAAAAGTCATAAAAGCACAAAGAATAAATTAATATGCTACAAAGTATATAAATTAAATTTAAATAAATAAAATCTGTTTAAAGTGAATTAAAGACAAATCAATTTTAACGAAAAGACTGCAGAAAAATTCAAGGTAAGCAATTGCTCCAATGTATACTCCTGAGTATGGGTAGAATATGAAGTGTTTAAAGAATTAAATTAAAATTTTAATAAGACGAATACATGGACAAACCATTGCCACAAATACACTCGCACTTAAAACACTTCACACTCATCTCAGGCTCGACAACTTTTTCAATAATGCAATAAAAATGTTTTCGCTGGAAGCAAGAATGATGGCACTGAGCTTGACATTTTGACCTGCGGCGCTACTTAAACTGAAACTGAAGATGGCGTAGCCACGTCGGTGATGTTCGCATGATGAAAGAAAAATATTGCCGGCAATTTGTTAAGTTGTTGTTTATTTTTGTGTTTTTCATTTTTTCATTTTATACTTGAGCTAAAGTGTAAAAGAAAGGACTTTGAAGCAATTTGTGAGATTTTTTTCTTGCTTTTCGTATTACTTAGTATTTTATTTTATTTTATTTTATTTTATTTTTTTCGTTTATAAGTCAGGCCTTATATGACGTCCAACGACACCGCAGTACAGTAGACGACCGCGGGCCATCATTTGTCAATGCGAAGCACGAACACGCTTTTTCCAGAGTAAGCAGGAAGTTTCGTTGTCTCGAAGCGAAGATGAAGATTCTTGGACACTTTCTAAATTATATTAAAACATATTGTTTTGAGTCTACAGCATACAAAAAACATTTCAAAAGCTTGGAAATTCTGTTGAATTTATTTTGAGGGCATGTTTCTGAGTAGCACTCGAAGACAAGTACATATGTGTAAATGTTGAGAAAAGTATGACAAGTTGATGAAAATTTTGAGGTACATATTTTTTTTTTTGTATTATATATTTTGTAAGTCAAGTGAAAAAAAAAAACTAACTATTTGAAAAGGTTTTAGTAGACAAGTGGGCATAATACTTAGCAACGACACTAGACTGCTGTATTCGTACTCGTAAGCAGCAAGCCTAATCGGTCGAATCGGTCACTTCGCGAGTATACGAGTAATATTCGGTTTCTTGTAGATTAAATTAAATTAGGAAAAATAGTTTTTCATAACAAAATTTGATTCATTTGATGTCCAAAATCAAGCTTCGGTCTTATAAGCTATGCTTCTCTTCAGAATATGTTTAGTTCTTTTTATTCTTCGTTCGAAAAGTTCCAGCAGTATATTCAACTTTCAGAATATATTCATGCAGGGCTTTAATACATATGTATAACATATGAAGTTCTCCCGATTAATAGAAACTGTAAATATTTGCTTAGACTGCTATAAAGAACAAACATTTATTGATTGAACAAACAACAAATACAGAGAAAGAAATGTGAATAATAAAACTTAAAGTGTTGTTTACTGCTGACAGAGAGAGAGGGAGAGAAGGAGAATGTAAGAATTTTTATGTGCAAATTACTGACTAAAGTTCAGTGCCTTATTGGCAGGTCTTCTGGATGGAGCACAAACAAATATGAATTCATTAAAGTTAAAAATATCTACAAATGGTGAATTGCTGTAATGTAACGTGAGCAGCTAAGATTTCCAGAGCAAAAAGTATGGCGCTGGGAGTTATTTTTTTTATATTATAAAGAAGTCTTTTATACCAGACTCTATTAAAAGCTTGTTTGTCTGTGTACTTGGGCTTCAATAATTGTGTTGACCACTCTATGGCATTGTTTCGGACATCCATGCTTAAACCCAAATGCAAGTTGGTGTTCTGTGATAATTTTGCGTCTTTCCAGTAGCGGCAGTACTCTACCAATAAGTAGGTTTATTGGATGATATGACATGATAATTTATTTAGGTTTTCCAGGTTTAGGTATCATCGCTAACTCACTGAACTTGCATTGTGAAAAATAGTGGTAGATGCAAACCATGACATTAAAAATCATTGTTAGGAATAGTATTCCCTTTTTTGAAAGCGCTTTGAGTACTCAGCCATCAACACTGTCGAAGCCAGACGATTTTGTAGGATTAAGAGCTTCTATTTGCTTAAGAACATCTTGAGGAGTGACATGAGGTATAGACAAGTCTATTTGCTTCTAGAAAGTTCTTCACTTCACATATTTCTGTAGTTTTTGCAGTATCAAAAGGTTGAAAAAAAATTGGCGTTAAATATGTAGCAAAGGGTTCAGCTTTGGTGGCATCTGATCTGCATCATACGTTGTTTGCATCATTGTTTGGAACTTGTCTTCGTGTAGGTCGTTTTATGGCTTTTATAGCTGTCCATAAACTAAAATGGACTTCCTCAAAGGGTTTCAAATTTCTTAGTCGCTCTGCGATGGCTTCGTTTCGTGTTTTTACGAGCAACGCCGTAAGATCTCTGCATGCTTTATTGATGGGTTTATTAGAAAGTTGATTTCATTGCATTGAAGAACTGTTTCGGTGTGGCGTAGGTGTCGCGAGAATAGCAGCCTCGTGGATGTTTCTTGTAAAAGTTACAACAGCAACATCGTGGTCTCTACTATGTACTATATCCATGTTAAGGTGCGTTCGTTGGATCAATATATTCTGGCACTACACTGGCAGCCAGGACTCTCGTAAATAGATAGTAGAGACATAGAGATTCTGTAACTTATAACGTATTCGAGAAAATCAAGTATTCTAGCAGAATCTGTTGGCCAATATGTTGGTGCACCTGTTGAAAGTATGTCGCAGTTCTGACATGTAATAGCTGTAATAGCTCGTGGATTATCCAGTCTAGAACCTCACCAATTATGCTTAGCGTTCCAGTCAACGCCTGTTATAAAACGGCAATTGAGACTAGATAAAAAGGAAACAAATTGCAAATCCGTCCAAGTTCAATCGCCTTGAGGACTCTTGATTTTAATACAGCGCACTGTATTCGAGACAGATTGATTGACTAACACTGGCTTACAAGTTTCAGTACTGCGTACATCGTTCGCTATGGTTCAGTACTGAAACAACTGAAGCATAAAATATAGACATCGTCCAGTGATTATTTTTCAAATCGAAAATTCCTACGAAGTGACGATAGTTGAAAAAGCACTACATCTACATTTCGATATTGGTCGTGCGATAGTTCACACAAAACATTGCTAAAAATCTTCCTCTCTAAGACTTGCAACATAAGTTTCATCTAACTCTATCATGGCTTATGCTTCTGTCCTATACAGCAGAACTTTCAACGTTTCTTAAATCTTGATTTAAGTTATTCGCGAGAAGATTCTACTTTTAATTTGCTTGCTAAGCCCATAGAAATATTTTTTAGCAAGCAGTTGTCTTCGCCTAATCTCCGTGCTAATGTTGTTGCAATGCTTCATCATCGCAGATTGTTTAAGAGGCGATTACTCCGTTCAGGAAAATACCTAAAACTTCGTCTTGTCCTCATTCAATAATAAATGTATGAGGTCAGACTCTTAGAGCGTCTTGCAAACTTACAGTTCTTGTGTTCTTATAATGTCAATGTGTACCTCTTACGCGAGTAGCTTCACTTTCTTTTGCCTGAGAATGTATTCCACTAACAGAGTGTAGAAAATGTCATGAAATCACTATTGGTATCAAAGAGCACGGAAAATGAACAAAGCACAGACAATCAATCTTTGCTGGGTTCATACATGGCTTCAAAAGACTTCTTTTGTTTCGGTGTGTTGGAAGCGGCTTTATAACCGACCAATAAATTGATTATCTTGGTTAAATTCACCTTTTTGGCATCAATATTCATGGATCTTTCTTGAACAGTCATGAGATTTTGACTCGGATTCGTCTGTTGAAGCTTTCACTATGTGTTGGAAAATGCGGCCAATTACATATCTCGGCTGTGTCAAGTTATTCGTTCAATTCGATTCAATGTTGAAACTTTGTAACGTTTTTACGTCCATGCATGCCTTTCATCAATTACAAAAGAATCAAATTTAATAACTACTACCTCTACCTGTGGTGAAGTGAATTTGTCCCTCTCCATTGTTATTGTGAAGATTAAATTTTTCGACTGTTAGGTCAAAGATTTCTTCCTTCAAAATGTTGGTGTTGAAATCAAGAAAAACGATTTTGACATCGTGTTTTCCTCATTTAACACATTGTCTTCTTTCGGTCGGGGCAAATGCATCTTTCATGCATCGTCGCATGCCACCTATACTAGATATACTCTTTCAAAGGCGCTCTGTTCTATCCATCGCATTTCCTATGTGCCAGTGCTGCCAGCCTTGTATTTATCGAGGATATCAAACTCTTCAATATTTGTACCTTTCCTATAGAAGTTGCTTACACATAGATCAAGATCCTGAAATCGTTCGTGCGAGAGTCCTCATCATTCAAGTATCATGCCCGAGGCTCGCTTTGTATCTTCACTGGTGCTATTTATTTTTTGGCGGCGGGCATCGAATGGATGTTCAGAGGCTACTCTTAAGACTCGTGCATAATGGAATTTTATGAGCTATTCGAGTCTTTTAGCAAAAGCATCGTTTTTGCCCATTTTCAAGTAAATAATATTTAAAAAATTTCCTTAAATATATTGACTTCTGACCTCTGCATACTTTCTTGCTTCTTTTTTAGTGTACTACCTTACATTTTTATGCTTAAGCAATGATGCAATCGATATAAATCTAAACAAATTTAAACATTTCTGCATGTATCCCTGACTTTAATCATGCTCATGTTCCCTTAAATTCATAATTCTTTTATTTGACCCACAAGAAAACAGAGAAATAATGTAATACAAATCAAAAACAAATCGCACAAAAAAGTGAAAATAAAGCCGACCAAATCCACTAATGCAAGTTCATGTACCTCACGAACGAATATGGACAGATTTGTTGAACAGGACAAGAAATGACTTGCTACGACAAACGACAGCGGCAGCAGCAGCAATTTCTACAGAACTTACCTGACCAGCATAAATAATCAGGCAGTGATTTGTATGCCAAATGTTGAACAAGAACGTGTAGTGCAAGGCGAACAAAAAAAAATGTAAGGATTTCCTAAAAAGAAAGAATCGAATTTTGTGTAGTACAAGTAAATTGTCATTCAAAAGCGATTTAAGCGCAATAGAAAGAACATCAGCTGAATGAAAAAAAAAAAAGGTATATAGCTAAATTGCGCAAGGACAACAACGAATGACCTAAAATAAACGGAAGTAGCATGTGCTCATATTCCGTACTACTACTGGCTACTGACAGCACAGCACAGCACAGCACAGCACAGCGCAGCGCAGCTCATTTAGGCTATTAAAATTTATTGCTTCAAAAAACTTCAAAAGCGTTGTTTTTTGCATGAATGCCTTACTACTATAAACGCTTAAAAGTTCCGCTGCTGCTGCTGCTGCTGCTGCTGTGCGTATTTTGCACTGATTATCCTGCCTTGGCGTACATCCGCCGCATACCGGAAGTCGCCATGTTATCAGTCGCTAACAGACTTCCGCTTCGCTTTGATTGCGTTGAGCAACGCCAAAGTTTATCGATTTTTACGAAGAAGTAAACAAAATATGTTTATAAACTAAAACACAATGCGAAGGAAAAAAGTCAAGAAAAAAGTATGTCCTTGAAAGAACAACAACAACAACAATAGCAATAACAACAACTGCAGCAAGGCTTACCGCAAGTAAGCAAAACAAGAAGTTGTTGGAGGAGACGGAGGTTGATGAAGTCGCAGGACAACTTCAATGATTTATCGCACAGCATCGCTTGGCTGGCCTGGCTGTGTCGTCGATATGTAGCTACTACTACTGTATTTATTTATAGTCGTATGATATCTTGATCCTTTTTGGCTGCTTTGTGCCTTTTGTCCTTGCTTATTTTGTCATTTTCGCTTTTGTTGCTTATCGCGCGCTTGAAAGCTTTTTGTGTCTTTGACTGCACTCTGTCTGCCATTCCATTCCTCGCTTTCTAATGATACTTATTGGCATGCGCTTATTTTCAAAACGGATTTTATCAAAATCATGCCAAACGAGTGTGACTCTATAAGTTTGTAGTGTCTTTAAGTTAAGTTATTTGGCTTCAATATTGCTTCTTCTTGTTATTTAAGCTTAAATTGCTGAGTTTTCAAAACTTTTAGCGCTACACTCGTACACCTCTTTGTCATACTCATCATCATACTTCATGACTTGAGTGCTGGTGTCTATTCTTGTGCAAATATCTTATCGCGCGCGCAAAGGATAATAGAATTTTTGCACGACTCGCTTAGTTGCCGCTCTCTATTTAGGTATATCCTTGTATTGTATTACAATACTCGTATATGATGTATCTGTCTGAGTCTGAGTCTGAGTCTATGTTTATGTGCATGTTTTTATTTTTATTTTTATTTGAAGTGGTGCCTTTTTGGCAACGGAAATTGATTTTTTCTGCTTATCAGAGTCATTCGCGCATTGATTGCTTTACATTTTATAGACTCCTCGCTCTGTTGTTCACTTTTTTGCTATGACATCTCTGCTCGAGTAGTACTCTACTTCATTTTTATTCTATTCTATTTTATTTTCTTTTATTTTGTTTGGTTCGATGTAAATTTGTTTTACATTAGTTCGTTTTGCTGTTTTGCTGGCAATTGACAAACATTTTTTCCACATTTATTTTAAAGTGTTTGCAATTTTGTTTGACATGAAGTGTAAATGATTGATTTATTTTCAGATTTTATCCTTCTACTTTTTTTTTTAAATATATTGAGTGGGTTGTTGTAGAATAATGTGTAGTTTAGCACTTTATGCAGGTTGGCAACGGCATATATAGTGCATTCAAGGTTAAAAAATGACTTTTGTGTAAATTAATTTGAAACATTTTAAAAGGTATTATGTATTAGGTGTATACACAATTTTTGGTTTGTTTGTAAATTTTATTTTAAGTCCTAGAGTTAGGTAATTTTTAGACCATGTACTGAAGGGACTATTGGTTTTGTGCAATTGTATGTAACAGGTAGAAATAATGGTCAGAGAACGCCAAAGTTACCCCATTATGTTCAGGAGTGATAAAGTTGATGTAGCCATGTCCGTCTGTCCGAAAGGATCTCGCAAAGGATAGGACTTCGCGGAATTTTACAAGTTTATTTTAAAATTTTGCCACTCCCCTCCCTTCCCCATAAAATTCCCTTGAAGGGTAAGAATTCCTTCAGCACAAAAAAAAAGCACAAATTAAGTATGCCATTATAGAGATAACGTCTCTCTAAGCTAGTCTTGTTAAATCTATATGGAATAAATTTTTTTGTAAACTTTTAGAATTGGTGTATTCAAGGGTTGCATGACGCAATATTCTCGACAGTGTAGAAGTTTATGTAGTATTTTACTCATTCGTGGACTTGTTTAAGATGTTGAAAGTGACTTCAAATACTCTCTCCGATATAAAGGCCTTGTATTCGAAGATGTCATGTTGTTGTTGTTTTTCCGGAATTTCGATCTTTAAGTACCAACAGATGGAAACCTATTTTCGCAATTGACCATGTAAGAGTCTTAAGATATCTTTCACAAATCGCGCTCCTAACGAAAGAGCAGAAGTTTTTCATTGTTTTTATACCATGTTCCCGAAAGTGAAAAAGGTATAGTAAGTTTGTGCAAATGTATGTAACAGGCAGCAGGAGGCTAGAAGAGTCTTCCTTAGAGTGCATATATATTTTTTTTTGATCAACATCATAAGTTGATTCTATTTAGATAAGCCCGTCTGTTCGTCGAAATTGTGGAGACTATAAGAGAAAGAGCCTTAAAATTTAGATATTAAAATTCTTCCCGCCTAACGCTTACCTCCTAAAGGGATGGAGAATTTACACCTAAGCTCCATTATAAGTTTTCGCATGTAATAATATTATTAATTTTCGTAGTTTTGCTAGAAACACCGAATTTGGTTTATCTTACGTGAATATATTATTCCATTTAGGTTCAAATCGTTCAACTAAAAGGGGTAGAGCTCATCAAAATCTGTCAAACCTTTAGAAACGCCAATTTTGGTGTATCTTGCATGATTCCCAAGAAAATATTTCAGTTAGATCCAAATCGGACCACTAGAAACCCTCATATAAATCTTTAGGAACAGAGTATCTCGTAGTCGAGCCTACTCGACTGCAGTGTTCCTTCTTGTTTTTTTTTTTTTTTTTTTAAAGGAGAATTTCCTCCTTGCTGTAGTTTTGTTCATCAATCATGCTCAAAACATAATTGCTTACCGCCGGAGATTTCTTCATCGACAGCGGTTCATTATGTCAAACGGAAAAATGGTCTCTCGATGCAATTAATAGTGCATAAAAATCTAAAAAAACTGGAAATATGGGGCGAACAGGGTTCTCATATTGCACAGATGTATAAACAAGGAATCATTTTATAAAACAAACCAAACACTAGCATAGATCCTCAAGGACCAAATCAATTTTCTTCCATTGAGAATAATGCTACATACAAAAAGCAGACCGAAGACTTAACATCCAAAACCGGTAATTTATGAGAAAAAATCGCTTCATTGTTTTTCAAAAAATTTACCATTAAGTTGAAGGCATCAACAGCAACTTCGGGAGTTGAAAATTGGTGCCAAGTCAGGGCTGCACACCGGATGACCCATCAATTCGATGTTTTCAGCATCCAAAAACTGATTTGTGTGAGAGCACGCATTATCGTAATAAAATATTATAATTCGTCCTCGTCGGTTGGATTTCCTCAGTTCATCGAACACTTCAATTCCATTCAATTCTGAATGGTATACAAGAAATGGTTGTATACCATTTAGAATTGACCTCCTTCTTTCCACAAGCGGCACCGTCGTAAAATGTCCAGCTTTCGAGAAGAAACATGCAAAAATTTGCTTCGATCTTCTTGATAATCCACGTCGAAAATCGTAATAAATTATTGCACAAAAATGTTCAAGATTTAATTCCATTTTTTGGAAGATATGCTCGTACGTCAAAGTGTTCACAGTAAGTGAGGCCTAAAAAATGTCATAAATATAGACTCTCTAAATAACCTTTAGACAGCAAGCAGCACAATATGCTGACTGGTCTTTAAGACATTTATGAAGCAGACTGTTTACCTAAGATAAGTCAGTACTACTTGACGGACAACGAAATGTGAAGTTCTTGGTAATCAATTTCACGAGTGCCATATTACTATGGTATTTAGAGTTATTTGGCGCTTAGTATCTCCATTTTAATCGTTAAAACATTTCCTAGAGTGAATGAAATGTGTTACATTCTTCAGTGTCAAATTTGCCAGACTTTCCATGACTGGTTTCCCGAAGAAACATGTGCATTTCTTGATAATTGCAGAGCAGTCGCATAGAAGTTCAATACTTTTCACTTATTTCCCAACATTAATTTTATTTTTAATTTGTATTATTTCCGAAGACATATTTGCATTTCTGCTTTATTTTATATTATTTCATTCTTTTTTTTTTTTGGGTTATTTGAAAAAAGCAGTCATAACTTTCTTGTAATGAAAAAATGAATAAAAGGGATAAGAAACGAATTATGACCCAAATAGAAAGCAAAGAAAATATTAAACGAACGAACAATAGATTAAAAGTTTTATCAATTGGAAAATTAATCAAAATTGCTGTTAAATATGCTCAAATGACTTCGTACCCATTCCACTAAATCTGCTTTTCGCCTTTTGTTTCAATTTCTTTCTTTCGAGACTATTATTTGGATTTTCTCGAACTCTTTTTTTTTCTTGTATCTTTTAATTCCGGCGAAAATGAGTGCGAAAATGTTTTGAATAAATAATTTCTCATATTTTTTTGTAAAAGTATTTGTTGCTAATGTATCTGTGAGTTCTATTGTTATATTTTTTGTATTTCTTACTTCTCCTTTCGATTAATGTTAAAATAAAACTGATTGCAGTGTGAAAATGCTAGCAGATAAATAATGTAAATTTTAGTAATTCAATATCAGCAGATACATATTCAAAACATAGCGAAGCTAGCTGTAGCAGAGTGTGACAAACTTTTTATCTTATATCAACTAAAAAATCAAAAAGTCTGGTTTCTTATAAGTAAACCCATACAAACATATATTAAAAGGCATGCATTAACCACATTTTGGTACTCTCACAGATCCTCCGCAAACTTTGTGGTTTCCTGCAGTTAAAATTAGCTTCTTTGTCAAATCAAAGGCTTCAAATAAGAGTTAAAACATTGCAAGACTTCAAAGTATTTTTCTAGCTTTATGCGGTTCTATGAAGCGATTTATCTTATTTCAACTCACAAAAAAATAGAACACAAACTGATAGACAACCTGTTGCCCTTTGTGCAGTACAAAAGTATATTAATAAAGAGGGCGGCAAAGCAAAAAAGCCAAAAGAAAAACAGAATAAAATAAAAATCCGAATTTGGGCAAAAAGTAAACTAAATAAAAGAAGAAGCGTCGCTGGACGCTTCATAAAATTTTATTACAATTCAAAGCGCAAAGCGAAGCGCTTGGGCATGAGTGTATCCTAGGCAACATTTATTAAATTCCTACGCAAAAGTCATGCTTCTGTTTGTAGTATATTATTTGAAGCGGCGTTGCCAGAGGCAAGGCAAGCTGGTAGGTGGTAGGTGGTAGCCTTAACCAAATACGTCGAGCAGTAGGAATTTAGCTCGACTAAATTTAAATTTAAAACTCTGCAAAAACGTTCATCATCAGCGAATTTTGCAGTGACAGTATAACGCGTGACTGCATCACAAAGGCGCGCGCTCGCTTTCTATCTTTTTCACTCTCTCTCTCCCGCTACTTACAATTATAACTCACAGGCTATCTCGCTTATACGCATTTATAAATAAATGTTCAACATGAATATTCAAGCATTTAAGGCGATAGGATTCAGAGAAGCAGCAGCAATAAGAATTATTACGCAGAATTGCATAAAAAATTTTACTCACGTACAAAGGAAATGAAACGAAATGAATTTCTGAGCCGTAGCAGCCAGCGTAGAGGTTCTGCCGAAAAGGATAGCTGCATATAAATAGAGTGTAAGCGAGATAGCGTTAATGCCGCGTGCCTACAACGCATTTGGCTTTACTCTGTTTTTACAGATTTTTCTTTATTTTTCTAATTTTTTTCCTTTTTTTTTTTTTTTGCATCATTTTCGATTTTCATTTTGCCATTTTCCAAAGCGCTTGCAACGTGCGCGCAGCTGCAGCCTGAACGCATTCGCGGAATTTATGCTGATCATTCATAATGTCAAATGTGCGCCTCTGACTTGCCACTGCTTCGTTGCTTTGGCCTTACTGCTTGCTTGATACAGATACAGATACAGCCGTAGCCGTAGATGTATCTGCGTGTTAGCTGTGTCAGCAAAGCAAATAACGCTGCATCATAAAGCACTAAAAGTGCAAATGAATGGGTTCAAAAGGGGTTATTGAATAGAAATGTAGTGCTTCGTTTTTTAAGCGATTACCGGTTCTGTGCCTTTAAATGTTTTGCTTTAAGAATTGCAGATAGCTTTACATCTTTTGTTAGAGATAAGTGAAAGTCTTGAGCTGTAGTTTGAATTTAAACTTTACTGTATACTGTTTGATAGATTTGTCCTTCACCAATTTTCTCTTGCATGGCCTCAATCGACTTAAAATGTGTCGCACGTTTTATCAATTTTGATTCCAGTAACACAAAGAAGGCGCAGAAGGTCCAAATCAGGTGAGTGAGGTAACTAATACATATCGCAAATTTTGTCTCAATGCGGTAAAAATTTCTGCTCCATACAAATGTGCACCATCCTCAACACCATCTTCCTTGAGCGTCTTTCTTTTCGGAAGGAATTCACGATTCACATAAATTAATTAGAATTCAGGGTACTCTTCTGTCAGAGTTTTCATATTATCGCGAGGCTATTTGATAATGAAGAGAAAAACGGATAAAGAGGGATCAACAAATAGTGAGAAAGAAATAGTAAACGAATATAAAAAGAGCTCCGCTGTCGAGTGTGCTGGACTTTGAGATAACCTGTATCCTGAACCTTAAAGAAAGAATCCAAACTTTCTTCTACGTGCCAAGAGTCTGCTGGCTAGCTGGTTTGGGTTACCATTAGGTCTTTTTTTGCTGGTCTGGGTTTTGATTTTTAATGATATCCCTTAATTTTGGGGACCTTTAAGTTTTTCTCTAGATTGGTTGTGCACATGTATCAGAGTGAGCTCCTCTTATTCTGCGGAGAATCTTTGTCTGCAGACCGCGTATCTTATTGAGGTGTGTTTTTGGTAAATGTGGCAGTGAACCGTGAGGAGTATTTATCTTGACAGTACGCTTAGATGCCCTTTCCAAATGAAAAGTTTACCTTGTCTGAGGAACACCTGAGCGGGTACTTTTCATGCTGGACTCCACAACGTATAGAAAGGTTTTATCGGTCAAGAAGTGGCGCACTAATGAGAAGCAATGAGGTGGAAGAATGTCTTTTAATTGTGCTATGAACCTATTGGACCTATTTAAAAAATTTTGGAAATAAATAGCAGAAAGAGAACCACTCTTGCCGGTTGCGCTTTGAGAATGCTTTTGTTGAGACCATCTTTATCTGGTGCACTTTGATGTGGGACTATTGATTTTTTAATAATGGTAGTAGTGGTAGTACTATCCGTTACCCTAGGTTAGATGGATAGATAAGTAGTTAGATGGATGGATAAATGGATAGATGGATGTGTAGATAGATGGAGAGGTGGAGAGATGGATAGATGGATAGATGGATAGAGGGATAGATGGATATATGGATAGATGGATATATGGATAGATGGATAGATGGATAGATGCACAGATTGACAGATGGACAGATGGATAGGTGGATATATGGAAAGATGGATAGATGCGCAGATGGATAGATAGATAGATAGATAGATAGATAGATAGATAGATGAATAGATGGATAGATAGATAGATAGATAGATAGATGAGATAGATGGATAGATAGATAGATAGATAGATAGATGAATAGATGGATAGATAGATAGATAGATAGATAGATAGATAGATAGATAGATAGATAGATAGATAGATAGATAGATGATAGATGGATAGATAGATAGATAGATAGATAGATGAATAGATGGATAGATAGATAGATAGATAGATAGATAGATAGATGAATAGATGGATAGATATATAGATAGATAGATAGATAGATAGATAGATAGATAGATAGATAGATGAATAGATGGAAAAATGGATAGATGGATAAATAGATAAATGGATACTTGGAGGGATGGTTAGATGAATAGATGGTTGGATGGATGGATGGACAGATGGATAAATGGATGATTTACATTAATATCTCCTGCGACTATCGGACGTCGAAGTAAAAGGTGGGAACCTGGTCTCAAAACCTTCGGCCAAAGTTTCCGCACGCTCTTGGAGGATCTGGATTCCTTTTGCGAATGGAGGACTTTTGTGGTGTAACTTTTTTATATCGCTTTATAAGAGACTAGAGGGAACAGTTTGTAAACGCGTCCGGATTAACCTTCGATCCTGTTCCAAGCTGCTTTTTGACCTTGTTTAATATGCTTAATATACTCTGTTCACAGTGGAGTATATCTACTTAAAATTATACAAAATGATGCAGAGCTTATTAAAGCAGCTGCGCTACTCTAATAACAAAATAAATTGACGGAAAATAAAAAATAACATTTACTTCCAGGAATTTTCCAAAGACTATTTCTATTAAAAATAGGCGTCACTTAAGCAAATAACAATATAAAGAAAGGAAAAATAAACTCAAGATATTTCGCATACAAATAAAATACAAGTCTACACACATGTAACTTAAAAAAACAAGCACAACATTCAGTCAGCACATATAGTAAATTAATTCTGCACAAAAGAAATGAAAAGCAAAGGAATTTAAGTACGAAAAACAAAAGATATTTTAATGAAAAATTTCCAAGATATACATATGAACATATGTAAAAACCGACAAGCACAACAACAAAAGTATCTCAGTATCTACATCATAGCAAATCGGTGGCACTTGTATGTGTGGCACCACAGAGAGCGATTAAACTTATTTAGTATCTATATGTAGTTCAACTATCGCATTTACTTAAATTTCAAATATTTTGCCATAGCTTTAATATCTATAAGCCTGCGGGATTGCTTCAAATGCACAAAAACGTAAACGAACCGCATTGTGTCGAACAGAGATACTTCATTTCAAGAGCAGCTGATAGTACGAGTAGATTCAGACACAGACCGGCAGACAGACAGACAGATTCCCTGTTCGATTATGAAAGTGCTTAAAATGTATGTGCAACACACGAAATGTATCTGTGCATATATTCACACATACTCATACATAGCTACTCCTCGTGCAAAGTATCTGTGTATCTTTTGTACGCTGGCACATCCTTTTTTGGCTGTTGTTGCTGGCTGTAGAATATTATACCCTTGGGCTACAAAGAAATGCAGCTGGCTGAAAATTTGATTGTTCTTGGCGCGTGCTGCGTGCTTTATACTACTATATATATATATATATATATATATATCTAACTATATATACCTATATATATATATGTATTATAGCAACAACTTCAACTTCATCTGCTGCTGCTTGTATTTAAGCTTCAAGCCAAGAAAGGCGGCAACCAACAATGAAGTATGTATGTGCAACATTATTTTTTTTTTTTTTTGTTTTCTTTACCGAAGCAAAAAAAAATATGTTATATGCATCGTTTTTGGTAATCTTATGCTATGCACATATTTTCTTTAAAACATGCCGCCAGAGTATCTATGCTATGTAACGAAAGCAGCAGCGAAAATATAATAAAAAAGGCTGCAGCGTGAAGTGTTGGATTCTTTTTTTTGTATGAGGCGTTAGTAAAGCTTGAAAGTTTTTGCGAGTGTTACTTGGTGAAAATCATTTGCATATATTTTCTATATACATATATTCATTCTTAAGGACAACATTGTGCAGTATATTGCGTGAGCTTTAAGTGTGATAAAAAATATATACATATCGGCATTGATTTTCATAAGCATATACTAGAAAAAGAAATGTTGCTTACAAAATGCGAACTGCAGCTCGTTATTTTCTTTATATCGCTTCACAGTATAATGTTGAAAAGAAATCCAATTGTTATATTTTGTGATTGTTGCATTGATTTTGAACTATTTGAATCGATGTGTATTGTTTGTATCGCAGTGAAATTGTGTTGCAATAAAAAAGTCGACGAAATATCCTTGTCTGAGTCTAATAATTTTCTTCACCATTCGAAAATTATTTTTGGCAATTGTTTGAACTTGAACAAGTCTATTGACTCGTTTTGCAGCAAGTTTTGCTGTTTCAATGTGTATTTCTTAGGTTTGTTCCACTGTATTCTTTTTTTTATCGATCCAAGTATTTGATTTCTTAAATTTTTCGTGCTAAGATCCATAAATCTTGACATTGCTATTGATGAGCTTTCATCACCTATTACAGGTGTTAATATTGAGAGTCTGCTGGCATTTTATGATTGATTCTATGATTGAATGTGAATCTTTCTGGTCCCTATGAACTGTAGCCTTAAAATCTTTTATCTGCTTATTGTATTCCTAAAGCGAATTCTAAAGCTGACGATCCAACTCTGGCTTACTACCACGATTGATGCCACAACGAATTTCGTTTTCTCGGTTAAAATATATCTGAAGAAATAATGATTGCTGATTAGGTGCAATCTAGGCTCGAGATCTATATTCAAAATCAGAAAATTTCTTAGAAGTTCTACAATCTTCTAATGTCTTCTTATTTTGCATCTATATTATGAACCGTGTAGGATGTTGCCTTATATAAAGGCATGTCCCTTGGGTATGGAGACCCATAAGTGCTCCATATATTGGCAAAAGTCCAGAACATGATTTGCGGTGAGATGAAGGGGAAACTGATACGCAGACGAATAAAAACTCCTTCTGGTTAAGTTCGTAGGTAGACCAATTTTGCAGCAAATTGGGTTGATGATAGAGCACCGGTGTAGAAAGTGTCCCCACCTCGTCAACTTCTTCGTATGAAGATATAACCAGATTTTTTCAGTCTTTGTGACTGGTTGGAAAAAAGATGTATAATGGGGTGGAGCAGACGTGCAAGGATGCCGCGTCGGCGCATTTATTTCGCGAACCCAAACAATAGTTATTTCGTTGTAGTATTGCGTGCATAATTTCCGGATTTCAAGAATAGGGCGATCATTGTATAGCTAATATGGAGCATAGGCTGTCAGATCAGCTTGCAAATTTCCCATTTTTTTTTTTTTGCATATTGGCAAATCTTTAATAACGCAAAGGACGCGGCGGTGAAAATCGAATTATATGTTGGGAGAGAGCCCCCAATTATGATTGTTTCCAAACTGTCGACAACAGCGAAGGTATTAGAGTTTTGTGTTTTTGAGCCATCCGTGTAGAGCCAATATATATGCCCGAGCTTCTCTTTCAGGACTAGGAATCGCGCAAGGTATTCGTAGCTAGTAGTAAAGTTTTTCGCTGCTACATTCAGACCAGTATTGATGTTTGGTTGATCTCGAGCCCAATCTGGCGAGGGATTTATAAAGTAGGAACGTGCTAGTGTTGACGCATCTAGATCTAATGTCTATAATGCGCTTTTGTTTGAAGGTATCAACAAATACGTCATTGCGTATATTTTAATATAGATTAATATGAATGATTGCAAAATATTGCGCATGCTTACAATCTGCATCAATAATTTCATAATTCTTCTATAGATGCAATCGGAATTTTGAAGTAGAGGCATAAATTAACCAACTACATACTATTATATTATTTTTAATATAGTTTTTAGTTAAGTCACACATTTCTTGAGCTTATTTCTGGTAAATGTGACACAAATTATATAGTTTATATAGCGGTTATCACGATATACGCTTCAACATTAAAAATTAAACTTAGTAACACACTAAATCCCCAAATCAAACCGAAATTCTGGTAATTTTTATTGACTTTGAATGTGAATCAAGTGTTAAAGATTAGCAACAACTTTTCACATTAGCTCGTTATGTGTGGCTAGTAAAACTGTTGGAGGCCAATGCATAAATTCACAAAACTGCCAACATTTTAAATTACAAAAAGAAAAGAAAAGAAAAAAAACTGCAAATGCAATCAACTGAAGCCATGTGCACATAATACGCAAACCGGAAAATGGGCGTTAAAACAATTCATAAAATCAACCAACTAAACAAGCAGCGAAAAAACAGAGGCATACACAACAAAACCCATTCAAGCCGGCGCCATTGTTGTAAAAAACTTAAATAGGAAAAAGAAAAGAGAAAAACTCAAATGAAGTAAGCAACTTCAGTGTTGGTCAATGGTGAAAACGTGTTTACGCTTTTATTATGTAAAATATTAAAAATTACAGCCACAAACTGTGCAGAATATGAGAAATGTAGGCAGAGTGCAAAAAAGTACGCTAGGCATGCATATGTGTGTTGTGCTGTAAGGACTCTAACTAAACGAGCGGATATGCGCCGTAAAGTATGCAAAGTAATTGCGCGCATTAAATATATTCAACTCGTAGTGGAAGAATATGCTTTTTGCTTTTTTTTTTAGATTGTTTACTCGTTTGGTTTTGGTCTTCTCATAAACACAACATTCGCGGCTTTTGTTCAACAAGCAACAATTAAGCAAATATGTATGCACACAATCAGCTCTCATCATAAAAATTGAAATTGAAAAATGCAAATCTAAAATTCAAAGGCTTCACCAACCAGACGCATTGAGCAGCGCACAAACAATTGTGCATTGTTTAGAAACCTGAGTTGGTTTTTTTTTCTTTCGAGTTAAATGCCACGAACTCGTTTGGCGCAAAATGCAAATCCATAAAAAACTTATTTCGAGCCAATTGAACGCATTGTTTTATATTCTAATAAAAATGTTTTTCTATGTTATTGTTGCTGCGAGTGAGTAGAGCCGACTATATACCGGCTACAAAACAAAGAATATACTGAATTACATGAATTATTTTCATTTCATTGAACCAAACATGAACTCACTTTTTATAACTTGTACTCATAGCATGAAATGGTATATTAGTTATGTGCAAATGTATGTAACAGTAATAGTCCGTTGTGCATATTCTATCAAAAAATATTCAAAAATGTTTTTCTCAACCCATCATGAAAAAATCAATTTTTAATAAATAATTTTTAATAATAATTTTTAATAGTAAAGAAATAGTGCTGACTGCTGCCAATTGATAACAGAAAGAACACAGTGTTTGAGTCCTCCGAACTAAATTGAGTAGATCAGGTATTTTATTCAAATCAGTTGGCCAGTAGGGTGGTATTCCAGTTTATTATATTAGCAGCTCTCTGTTATGCACTTGTGTAATTTTATTCCTTGTGTAATTGATCTCCAATAAGCTGATTTTGCATTGTAGTCACCTATAACAATAAATTTATGGTCCATATATTGCATTATAGTCATTTTTGTTTAATGCGAACAGCCTCGATTCAAGATATTCTTACAGGAAATAATAAGTCATACTTTATTGAAGACATTATTAACAAAACAGATTTACCATGTGCTCTGGTAAGCGGACTCGAGATCATATACCCTTATATGACTTTCCTATATCATGTAAAAACTGATTAATTTAGAATTTTAAAAATGCTTCTATCTCTATTTATGTTCACTTCTGCTATTGGCATTCCATATAGTTTAACGAAGTCTTATGACATATTTTGGCAATGTCAGAGGACATATTATTTATTATCCCTAGTCATGGCACCTTTCATTTGTATATATTTCAGAACTTTATTAGAACAAATTACACTGTTTGAGCGCACGCAAGATCAATAGATATGAAATAGAACATCGTACTGAACCCCACAGTCGTTGTCACACCATTTTATCAGTCAGTAATTGAAGAATTATTGCATAATTAATTAATAAATTAATTTATGAATTGTAGTGCCGTGTTGATAGGTCATCTTGGTGGAGGCTTTTTTTTTATGTCTTTTGCTTGTGTCAATAGCAAGAGCTGAGTATAACGAGTTAGTATGTCCACGAAAGCTGACATTCTTTACAGAGTTGTACTTCATTTGTTCTCGATGTACTGTGGTCGAAAGCAATAAGCTCCTACATAGACTAGTTTACATACAAACTTACTTTTCATCTTAAACTTCCACTTCTACTGCTTACCCGAATCCGTAGAAGTTTCCAAATCGACAGCGTATAATATTCTTTAGATTGTTAATGCGTTTATTGTGTCGACAGCCCATTGCGTCTGTAAAATTTATTTCGTGCCTTTGAAACATTTTTCGCTAAGCATCCGACGGGATTTGTCAAAGCGGAAATAATTTTAGTTGCGTGGAACAATATTTTATGGACTTTGAGTCCTTGTCTTAAATAATTCCGCTTCTACATCTTTAATCAGCCAAAACTGTTTTGTAGTTGCATTCCACATTAGGCATGGCTGGGAAGAGTTTGTCTCCGAAAGAACATTTATAACTTTGCCATCAATTAATGTCCTATTGTTAAAGTCCTCAAAGACTATACTGCTTACTAGCTCCTTACTTTCCTTAGTTAATTCAATTTTCAGCAGTCTAAACAATATAAATGACTGAGTAGAATAATTCATGCATAAAACTCTTTCTAAAATTTGTAACAGTTTAATTTTAATAAAACTTTTGACAAATAAATACTTGGCTTATTTACATCGATTCGATGTGTGTTTTCATTCTGTACCCAGTCTATCCATCGCAACCATAGCTCACGATTAGTTTCATAATCTAGACTCTGTAGAGAAATATTCTTTCGCATAATATTTCGCGACGCAAATCACCTGAAATCAGAAACTTGATTCCAATATCATAGAGTTCAGATCAATTTCAGACAAAATTTAGGTGGCTAACTCAAACAGTTGCCAATATAATGAATCCATGGTCAGTCGTAACTTTAATACCTACATATTGAAAGAGAGCTTATCTCATTTGGAGACTGGAAAGTGTCTTATATCAGGCTTGTTTAGAGTAGCAGCTCCACCAGTACTTCTTTTATTCGGATGATTTGCAGCATAAAGGATCTGCAAGTAAAGTGAGTTTCGCTGATTTGAATTCCATGCATTTGAACGAACCTTGAAGTTCCTTAGTATGATTAAGAAAGACCATCAGCGTTACAGACTTATATGTAGATTGGCGTTAATTTTTACGACACAATGAAAGAAGAAAAGGCATTAACAGTGTCTGCATGTGTCTATCAATGCATTAAGCGATACAATTGACTGAATTTATAATTCATTACGGTTCAGAGTGTGTTAAAGATTATGATCTGAGTTGATTTGATTATAAAGCATTTTATTGCTGTAGCCGCTATTACCATTCAAAAATTTTATAAAGACTGTGACCCTGCCACTTCTGCAGTCGGGTACTTCCAGTAGTACCCGACTGCAAAGGTTTTTCAAACAATTTTGATATATGTATCACATATACATATATCATATTTATCATTCAACTATACTTAATTGTTTAGTAATCTGCAGCATAAAGTTTGCATATGCTCGATATTGAGCGCGTATAAACGATGTGTTACAAACTCTATGACAAATATATACTTTTTACAACACTCGTAAAGGGTATAACATAGTAGCAGCAAATTCGCGCCATAAATGTGAACATTTACACAATCAATCAGCAAAGCTAAAATAAAAGTTAAATAATTTTAAAATATAAAGAAAAAAGGAAGGAAAAACATTTGACTTTGTTTACAATTTTGTTGTAATTTCCGCATTTATTTTCTTTTTATTTTTAATATATTTCGTTTTTTTATTTTTTTATTTTCCAATTTAAAACAATTTGTAAAAATATTTGCAAAACAAACTCTTCATTTGCTGCACAAAAATTGCAATTAATATTCTTTTGTTTTTCAAAAATTTGTTGATTTTAAACTTTTTGAAAATTTGCTTTTTTATTTTAAGTTTGTTTTATACAAGCGTTTATGTTTGTAAAATATTTATAAGCTTTTGTTCAAATAAAGCAAATTTATCAAAGGCTTCTTTATAAACCTATTAAAAGTACGATTTGAACTGATTTTAATTTTAATTTGATTTAAAAGTTCAAATGGACAAAAATTGGTTTTTCATTCAAATTTTGCACTTGGATCATTTTTTGTTTGAAGGTGAGCCTCCTTATACAAATTATTGAAAAAGTTAATACTTTCTGCTATCAAACTGGACGAAGCTGCTGGTTGATTGCTGTTAGTTTTTTTTTCTTCTTTGTTTTGTAAGTTTTATTGAACTTACAAAACACCGAAAATATGTGCCCAAATATATAAAACAATTTTAATGGTTTTCGAAACAATCAAATGCTTTCAATTGATTTTAGCACAAAACAAAATATTTTACTTTAAAATACTTCCGACTTTTAGCTATGTATATCCCTTTATATATATGTTGGCTTATCAAAATAATTTTCAAACTTCGACAACAGCTTTCAACAACTTTTCACATTCTTAGTCGCTCAGTTCTAAGTCGCAAAAAAAAACGATTTCCCAGAAATAACACTACAAATTTTCACAATTAATATGCACTTCCGATGCAGACGAACGAAGTGCAACATTTTCACTAGAAACACAAACACACACACACACACACGCAGACACTCAAACAATCCGACACTTACTTACAAAAGAAGAAAATTGCATTTTATGTGGATTTTACCCTTATGAAACTTTGCAGTTTTTCCTGCTAAGCAGCAGCTTTGTTGCCATTTGAAAAAGCACAGAAAAACAGGAAAAAAAAAACTTAAACCCTAACACACACACACACACACACGATACAACAAATAAGGACGCAACATTCATGTGTGTGAGTTCATTGTTGCCATTAATGAATACGTGTGTGCAATAAAGTCATTTTTTATGTCGAGAAGTCACGTGAGAAACTATTTAGTTTTTGGGCTAAAGGAAAATGTTATACTAAAGTCATAAGCATTAGCAAGGGAAATGTGTTTTGCGGGCAGCAGGAGGAAATAGTGAACAGAACATTTTAAGCGGTGCAAGATGGTACCTGGTACCTTTTCCATTTTTTTGTGCAACTATGTTTGAGTCTATTGTAGTAAAGTGAAAATATGTTTTAGTTAAAAAGCGGTGAGACATTGGAAGTTAGCCTAAATTAATTTTGATGTTTATCAGAAATCACGAAATAGAAAATATTGAAAGTGAAATGCAATCGAGAATTGGTTTGAAATTGAATTGTAGTGGGTTGAAAGCGATGCTTTGCTTGACTTCGCCAAGGCATTCGACAGAGTAGGCATGCATAGCATCTTAGACGAACTAATTGAATGGAAAATAGGACCGCGAATAGCTAACTTCCTAACCAACAGAAAAATATCCGTATTAGTAAACAATGTATACTCGAACTCTCTACCTTTAAACAATGGAATTCTACAAGGATCACCCTTATCGGTGATCTTGTTCACAATAGCTTACAATAAACCAAACCAAATATTAGATAAACATAAAAACTGTCAATTCACGGCTTATGCCGATGATTACACAATAATTTATAAATTAAACAAAAAACAAAATGACCTTAGTATAGACCCCTTGCTACTCGATATTAAGCAGTGGTGCAACTATTCTGAAGCATCACTATCAGTGAGCAAATGCAAACGTCTCCATATCTGCAGAAAAAACGTAGCACCTGCAAAACGTAGATTTACTCAAAATACTTGGAATCACAATAGACAAAAGTTATAGATGGAACAAACACATTGACAGTCTCACACTGCAACTCGCCAAACGTCTTAATATAATCAAATGCCTTTCTAGCAACAAATGTAAATGTAACATAAACACAATATTCTACGTTGTTAAATCTATAATAATGTCAAAAATTGACTTTGGAATACAACTATATGGAAAAGCACCCAAATCAGTCATAAGCAAATTTAAAACAATATATCACTCAGCTGTAAGAGTTACATTCTGCGCCTTTCGCACAACACCAACCAACAACTTACTCTCCGAAGCAAATATACTCCCAATTGAGTTTAGAACCATTTATGCAGCCCAAAAGAACTTTAAAATTATTATAAATTCTAAACAATCAGCCATAGAAACAATTTACAACAAAATAATAAAAGCAAAAAAAAACAAGTAAGAAAATACAGTCAGGCGTAACCGACTGTAAGAGGCCCTGTACCAGTTCAGGTCTCCTAACAAACACATTAAACGTTTCCCGAGCATATGACCAAACACATGACCACTTCTCACTGCTCGAATATGAATGAAGAGGAAAGGGGGGTCATTCAACTTCAATTGGTTATAAAATCGTTATTTATTATCCGATTTTGATGAACTTTTTGGATTTTGACTAAGAGGGACGTTAACTTTATACTGGCATACTCAATTTTTCTTGTGCCGAAGAAATATTTCTCCTTGGGGGTGATTTTATGGGGAAGGGGGGGGAGGGGCAAAATTTCAAAATAAACTTGTGAAATTCCGGAGCAGTCCTAGACGAATGCAAAAAACACGAAGTCTCTATCTATTACCGTTTCCGAGATCCTTTCGTTCATACGGACGGACGGACGGACGGACGGACAGACGGACAGACGGACAGACGGACATGGCTATATCGACTCCTCTATCACTCCTGACCATAATGGGGGTAACTTTGGGGGGTCTCCGACCATTATTTCTACCTGTTACATACATTTGCACAAACCCAATAGGCTCTTGTACCTTCGGTACAGGGCCTAAAAACACCTAAGTTCCCCTCCACCCTACATGACACGATAGACCTTTGCAAGCAACTACTAATTCAAATAGCACCTATGATACCAAAGAAAGAAAAAACACCACACTGGCTGAGCAACAAATCTTCCATTGAGTGTAATGAGGTACACTTCAATGTTAAAGCAAACACATCACCAATAGTTTATCAACAAAAATTCCAAGAACTAAAAAACTCGATGAAAGGCCGTAGGTTTTTGTTTACAGTTGGATCGAAATCATTCGTAGGAGTATCATACAGCGTAACTTCTGAAAACGAATTAATAACTCACCAACTTTTATCGGCCGAGTTACCTGCTATTCTGGCAGCATGTATTCACGCCAGTAAACAAAAAGAGGCAAATATAGCATATGCACAGAGACTCTATGTCATCACTGCAAGCTATAAACAACATTAATTACCAAAACTACTACACACAGTCAATAAGAAATATTATAAACAAATACAAAGCTTAGAAACTGTTACTGCTTTGGGTCCCCGGGCACCCATAATTTCCCTTTAATAATTGAAAATAATTACAATTTATCAGACATCAATAAATATATAAAGCAAAACGCACAAAAATACCACAACCTTATCCTAAATAACTCATCCCAATATTACAATTATTCGACAGTATACATAAAACAATAGACTTCTTCAAAAGCCATAAACATCTACCAAATAATTTAAGTACAATGTCTCATGTAAATAGATAGGATATCATAGTTTAAAATAATAGCATTTAAGTACTCATAAACATAAACACTACAAGCTTAGGGCCTCAGCTGATATATGTAGCTTAGTATTTAAGTTAGACGTAATTTTAATTCCGCACTAACTTCTAAATAATAATAATAATAATAATAGTTTGTATTATACAAGTTTAAACAAATAATATAAGTAAAAACTTTAAAATGCTTAGAAAGCATTCTGCCATATTTAAATATTTGCCTGCTACTTTTCTCAGTAATCATTTTCTTGCTATTTACTCATTGAAAAAGTTTTGCATTAGCATTTGTATGCAGCACTTTATTCATTACCCCATTCAAAAACATCATTCAATTAGCCCATAAATCAGTTACCATAGTGCAAACCGGAAGACACGAAAGCAGCACCCGCTCAGTCCACTCTACACCACACCACACCACTCGACAAACATTGGCATATAAAGCAATCAAATCGCACT
>JAWNNP010001398.1:0-55779 GCA_035044805.1 Leucophenga maculata | reverse complement strand
TATCGTCTTGTCGAAAGCGGCTTTGAAGTCGACAAGTAGGTGGTGAGTGTCTTTGTTGAACTCACGGGTCTTTTCCAAGATTTGGCGTAATGTGAATATTTGGTCACTGGTCGACCTTTTTGGTCTGAAGCCACACTGATATCGTCCTATCAGTGAATCGGTATACGGCTTCAGCCTATTACACAATACGCTCGACAGAGTCTCATATCCAATGGAAAGGAGACTTATTCCGCGGTAGTTGGCGCAAACAGCTGGGTCTCCTTTCTTAAAGATAGGACAGAGAACACTGAGATTCCAGTCATTGGGTATGCGTTCATCGGACCACATCTTGCATAAAATTTGGTGCATACTCCTAACCAACTCTTCGCCGCTGGTCTTAAATTTCTCAGCTGGCACCCCATCAGAGCCTGCCGCTTTTTAGGCCCTGTACCGAAGGTACAAGAGCCTATTGGGTTTGTGCAAATGTATGTAACAGGTAGAAATAATGGTCGGAGACCCCCCAAAGTTACCACCATTATGGTCAGGAATGAAAGAGGAGTCGATATAGCCATGTCCGTCTGTCCGTCCGTCCGTCTGTCCGTCTGTATGAACGAAAGGATCTCGGAAACGGTAATAGATAGAGACTTCGTGTTTTTTGCATTCGACTAGGATTGCTCCGGAATTTCACAAGTTTATTTTGAAATTTTGCCGCTCCCCCCCTTCCCCATAAAATCACCCCTTAGGGTGCAAATTTCTTCAGCACAAAAAAAATTGAGTGTACCAGTATAGAGATAACGTCTCTCTTAAGCAAAAATCCAAAAAGTTCATCAAAATCGGATAATAAATGGCGATTTTATAAGCAATTGAATTTGAACAACCCCCCTTTTCTTTTCATTCATATTCGCGCAGTGAGAAGTGGTCATGTGTTTGGTCATAAGCTCGGGAAACATTTAATATGTTTGTTAGGCGACCTGAACTGGTACAGGGCCTCTTACAGTCGGTTACGCCCGACTGTATTTCCTTACTTGTTAATAACCGAATCGACCTCGTTATGGTGCGGTGGCTCTACAATAGTGCCATCATTAACTGGTGGTTCCGGTGTCATTTCTCTATCTGCGGAAATGTGCGCTTCATCGCCTCCGAGTAGGTTGGAGAAATGAAATCTCAGTGATTCCTGTTCATCCGTTACCAGTTTTCCATTGTTATCCTTACAGAAAGTTACTCCGGGCTTAAAACCTTCAGTCAGACGCCTGACCTTTTTTTTTTATTTATTTATTTATTTGCAATCTGTCCGAGGACATTCAACAAATTTTTTAATTAAAATGTAAAGAAAATTTACAGGATTGACAATCCTCCAGTGAGGTATATCAATATAATATTAAATCTTAATTATTTACAACTTAGAATCTATGAGGGAGATCTAGTACATGATATCTTTTTAACCGGCGAGTATCTGCGCTATTGTCTAATAAATTTATAGCTAAAAAGTTTTCATGGTAATTCAGTCTGGTTATATACATTTCAGTACGTTGTAACGAGGCACAGGCCGAGGTATGCTCGCCGGATGCCCAGGCGTTCGTTACAGAAATTTTTATAATTTCAGTAACCACTGGCAGTTGGAAATTTCCAGGAATGACCACGACTTAGTTTTGTTTTTTTAATTCAAATTTATTATTTACTATTTGTACAAACAGATGCTTATGGCCTAACTCGGATCTGAGCGCAGCTTTTATTAGGTAAATCTAATAACTAAAATAATTTCTGCCGTTGCCCCGCTGCCTCCGCTGATGCTACTACTGGCGTTGCTGTTGTTTCGTATGCTGTCACCGCCGTTGTATTCACCGCTGTTGTCGTTGCTATGTCTGCTGTCGCTGTCTCTGGTTTTGTCTTGTCCCAGCTGCTGTTGTCCGCGAACACGTCCGTTCAGCTTCGCTATCCGAGTTGGACTCCCAGAATATTTTTGCTGTCCTCGCGTCGATCGGTCAAATGCCCGTTGCCTATTGGCTCCTTCCATTTAACCGATTAATGGCAATCAGCAAACGCCCGTTGTCTATTGGCTCCTTCCAACTGCACCGGTCCAATGCGCTGAACACCTTGTTGTTGTTGTCGTCCAACTTGTACATTCGTCCAATGTGCGTACCGTTACCGTGTATGATTGTTGTTGCGGGTGCCGTTGCTTGTGGGACTTTTGGACGTTTCTGTGCGCCTTCTCGTTTGCGTTATCTCAGTGTTGTTGGTTTCTTTTGTGCGTTTGTTTTATATTATGTCCAAGTGTAGCGTATGTGTTCGGTATGTTTGTCTTGTAAGGTATTTTGTATTCTTGTGTAGCGTATCGTTGCTTTTGTGTATGTATAACCGTAACTGTCTGTGGCCGATGTAGTTTTGGCCATTGCGTTGTGCGAGGGCCGGAGGACCTCGTCACAACGTTTTCTAATTTCTTCAAGAACATAACATACATTAAGGGTGCCCTGATAATATTTCTAAGCGTATATGATTGGTATCTTTTGAGAATTTCTATATTAGAAGTACTTGCTGTACCCCAGAGTTGTAAGGCATAAGTATAAACTGGCTTTAGTATGGATTTATACTAACGAATTTTTTTTTCTAAACTGAGTTGAGATCGAGGTCCAAGATGCCAGTACATTTGGCTCGTTTTAGCTTTCAGTTGGGTTTGTTTAGCCTTGATGTGTTTTTTCCATGTGAGTCTACGGTCCAGGTGCATGCCAAGAGATTTAACATTTTCTTCTTCTGGTATAGACAATGCATTTAGTGTAACTGGAGGGTATTTTCCACGTCTCAGTGTAAACGTTATTTGTACTGATTTTTGGTTGTTTACAGCAATTCTCCAATTGTTTAGCCATGTTGTAACAAGTCCAAGCTGCTCCTGCAAGTACTGCGAAGCTTCCACCTGGCTTTCACTACATGAAATAATTGCAGTGTCGTCAGCATAAGTCGCGACATTAACATTGTTTGTTTTTGGAAAATCTGCTGTAAATATGGTGTATATGTAGACTTCAAAGCCGCTTTCGACACGGCGATACGATCGAAGTTCTTCGACGCCCTGTCTGCACTAGGTATCCCGGCAAAGATTGTCTGTCTTTGCATGGCGACGCTATCTAACACACAAAGCGTTGTCAGGGTGGGGAAAAACCTCTCCGACCCCTTTGATACCAAGAGAGGTTTCAGGCAGGGCGATGCTCTGTCGTGCGATTTTTTCAATTTCCTGATGGAAGACATTGTACGCCAATGCCTGTACATACAGAGTATGTCCAGCTCGATCTTCCAAAAGGAAGTGATGCTGCTCGCTTACGCCGATGACATCGATATCATCGGTACGCAAGAACGGCGAGTCAGCAAGGCGTTCTCGGAGATTGAAAAACAGTCTCGGCTCATGGGTCTAGCGGTGAACGAGAACAAGACGAAGTACTTGGTGTCTACTCGCACTCCATCAATGCGTCTTGGACGGTCAGTGACGATGGAGAATTTCAACTTCAGTGTTGTAGAAAACTTCGTCTATCTTGGAACAGAGATAACCAGTAACAACAACGTCAGCCTGGAGATCAGGCGAAGAATCACGCTTGCAAACAGATGCTTTTTTGAGCTGAGCAAGCAAATGAGAAGTAAGGCCCTCTCTCGACGGACGAAAATAAAGATATATAAGACGCTGATACTCCCGGTCTTTCTGTATGGCGCAGACGCATGGACCGTCATTGAGTCGGACGAGACAGCATTGGAAGTCTTCTTAATCCTATTAGAGTCGGCGACGAGTTTAGGTCCCGTATGAACCGCAAGCTGTACGAGCTATTCGATGAGGTTGACATAGTCCATCGCATAAGATTCCAGCGGCTGCACTGGGCTGGGCACCTCATTCGAATGGATAAAAGAGCTCCAGCACGCATGGTTTACATGGGGACCCAAACTTGATTGGTGGACGCCGACATAGAGGACGACCGGGCACTCGATGGAATGACCAGGTATGGAGAGATCTCTCCGTACTATGCATTCAAAACGACTGGCGCCAGCGTTCACAAGATTATGGAAGGTGGCGCGCCTTCCTAAATGTGGATATGACCGGCAGACCGTTGACGGCCATATAAGTAAGTAAGTAAGTAATTAAGTATGTCACGTCGTTAGTAATATGGATTCAGATTGCTTGCATTATTACACTTTTAGTAACAAAAATGGATAATATGAGTGGCCGATAACTTAAATATAATAATCTGGAATGTAAAAGGTCTTTACCACCTTGTAACGAGGCATAGGCCGAGGTATGCTTGTCGGATGCCCAGATGTTCGTCACAGAAATTTTTATAATTTTCAGTGACCACCGGCGGTTGGATATCTCAAGGAGTTATTGACAACGTCTTGTTTATTTTTGTTTCTTATTCATTCGATATTTTATTGAATGGTTCACACACAATTGACCTTCACAAATAAATATCTTCTATCGCCTATTTTTTCGGAAAAAAGAGTTGTGCCGACTGAAAGGTTCACACACAACTGCTTTTTTTTGGATAAATATCTATTTATTCAAGGGAAAAGTTGTGCCGACTGAATGGTTCACACACAACTGACCTTCACAAATAAATATTTTCTATCGCTTATTTTTCCGGAAAAAGAGTTGTGCCGACTGAATGGTTCACACACAACTGCTTTTTTTCGGATAAATATCTATTTATTCCAGGGAAAATTAACGTTAGTTAATTTCAAACACCTAGCTAAACTTTCACTGCTTCTAACAAAAAATCACTTATAGGTACCACGCGCTTGTTTTTGCTGCTGCTGCCTTCTGTTGTCTCGTCGCTGGTGTTAACACTTTGATTTTTCGTCCGCGTATCCATCTGGTGCTGTTCGTGGCTCGATTAGAATGAACGAGTCATTCTCGCTGACCTCGAGTCGAACTTCCGCTGTCCGTTTCGATTCTGCTCGGCTACTTCCAATTTCACCGGTTCAATGCGCTCAGCACCTTGTTGTTATTGCCGTCCAACATGTGTATTTTTTCCCGTGCTTGCATTTTTGTTGTTCACCGTTTGCGAAAACAACCGCCAACACACAAGACAATATAGAAAGCTATCTAAATGGCATTATTAACGAGGCTGTTTTCAAATCAACTCCAAGTCTTAAGCAAAAATCAATTCACAACTTACGCCCCCATATATCCGACGCCAGATAAAACTGAAAAGAGAACCTCGTAAGTCATGGCAAGCGAAAAGATCACCGAGGCTGTCACAAAGAACTTGCGTAATCTAAGTCCCACTTCCGAAACAAACCACTCGCTATGGAGAGCTACAAGAAACCTATCCAATAAAGTGATTCATCAACCTCCATTAAAAAAAGATAGATGGTACCTGGGCAAGAACCCACCTTGACAAAGCCAATGTTCTCGCGGATCACTTTGAGAACATATTTAGCAATTCACTCAACAGCTGAACTGACAATTTTGAACAAAGCTTCCGAGAGCTCCAACAATGCTGAGATGGCGTATCACCAACGAGCTAACCAAAAAAGGTTGCCCAATGCCTATGTCTAATACTTAACTCAGTTTTACGAATGGAACATTTCCCGAAATTGTGGAAAATAGCGGTTATTATACCTTAAGCGAAACTCGGAAAAGATGCTACACAATCGTCATCCTACAGACCAATTAGCCTTCTACCAATACTTTCCAAAATATTCGAAAAAATATTACTAATTCGTCTTGAACTAATCGTTGGATCTCAACGTTGTATTCTAGACCAACAATTCGGCTTTCGTCGGAAATATTCCACGATCCGCAGGTTCACAGAGTAACAAATAAAATAACAACTGATTTAGAAGCTAAGGCGCTTTTCTAGACGTTGAAAAAGCATTCGACAAGGTCGGGCACCAAGGCTTATTAATTAAATTAAAAAAAAATTTTACCAACCCAACTCTTTAATATAATTGAAAAGCTATTTAAACGAGAGACTGTTCTTAATATA
The DNA here is from genome assembly GCA_035044805.1 of Leucophenga maculata. Taxonomy (NCBI): domain Eukaryota; kingdom Metazoa; phylum Arthropoda; class Insecta; order Diptera; family Drosophilidae; genus Leucophenga; species Leucophenga maculata. The sequence goes on along the minus strand of JAWNNP010001398.1, from coordinate 49,840 downwards.
ATATCAATAAATCGACCCATTAAAGCTGGAGTTCCACAAGGAAGTGTCTTGGGACCCTTGCTTTACAGTCTCTACATATCAGATATTTCAGCCCCTTGTGATGGATCAGTCATGTTAGCTACATTCGCAGACAACACAATAATTTTATATGCACATACAAATTTAATGACTGCAACAATTACACTACAACATATGCTAGACGAAACATCAAACTGGTTTGGCAAATGGAATATTAAAATAAATGAACAAAAGACGATCCATGTATCCATATACACAACAAAAATCAGATAAACTCATCATCCACTTAAACTAAACAATAGAGAAATTCCTATTAAAACTAATGCAAAATACCTCAGAATGTATATTGACAACCATGTACAACAGAAAAGAAATCAAATAATACTGAAATTCATGCAACTAAACTAGTTTTTAAAAAGGAACTCGTTACTGGCAACAGAAAACAAGCTTCTAATATACAAATCGATAATAAAACCAATATGGACCTATGGAATTCAACTATGGGGTACTACAAAAAAATCAAACATAATTATAATACAAAGACAACAATCGAAAATTCTTCGTTGCATTGTAAACGCAGAGTGGTACGTTTCAAACCTGGACATACAAAAAGACCTAAACATATTACCGGTAATGGACGAAATTAAAAAAATAAGCAGAAAATATCAATCAAAAATAGCAATGCACGACAACCGTGAAATAAATAGTATGCCAACCCAAGAGTTAGTTTCGACAAGATAAAATGTTAGAGTTAATTTTTTCAAAAATCTCCCAGCAAGCAACAGAAACTACTTAGTATCACAAGGTTTTTTTTTTCTACTTTTTTCTTAATTAATTAACAATAATTAACAATAAATTCTTGAATCTAAACTTATAATATGTACTAACCATCCAGATGGAGGCTAGTAATTTACACCGGCTCTAAGAATTTATCACTGAGCTTGGGAGGTCATTTCTCCTGAGTCGCGTTGTGTTATTTTGTTGAGTGAGAGCTCTTGCGAGCGGGTTTGGGTGATAATCGAGTTTTTGAGAATAGTTTTGCATGGTTCGAGCTATTTTAGACTGCACAGTTGGGATATTCAGATCTCTGTGAATACAATCGTTTCGAATGTACCATGGTGCATCAGTTATTGTTCTAAGAATTTTAGATTGAGCTCTTTGAATTATTTCCACATTGCTGGCGCTTGCATTGCCCCATAGCTGGGATCCGTATGTCCAAATAGGCTTTATTACTGTGTTATAAAGCAACACCTTGTAATCCAGATTTAAGGGTGATCGTGAATTAATAAGCCAGTGTAAGGAGTTGGCCTTCAGCTTAATTTGTGTTTTCTTTGCTTTAATGTGTTTACGGTATGTGAGCCGTTTTTCGAGATGGATGCCGAGATGCATGACCTCATTGGCCTGTGGGATCGTAATATTGTTCAGAGTTAGTCGTTTTCTGTTCATTGACTTTTATCCGCCAGTTGCCCAGCCACTCTTCGAGATAGATGAGGTGATCTACAAGTCGACTTGTTGCTTGTATTGGGCATCGGAACCTGCTTAATATAGCAGTATCGTCAGCAAATGTTGATGTTGTGAGGTTGGGGTTAATTGGGATATCTGATGTGTATAGCACGTATAGCATGGGGCCGAGTACGCAACCTTGGGGCACACCAGCTTTGATTTCCGACTCTACTATTACAAAATCATTTTGTCGCACAACGAAGGTTCTTTCGCTGAGATAGGACTCAAGAACCTTGTGAGTTTTTTTTGGGAGCAACACATTAATTTTTACTTAAGCCCTTCGAGCCAAACTCGATCAAATGCTTGGACAATATCGAGAAAGATTGCGGAGCAATATTCACGGTGCTCAAACGCAGTTTGAATCTCTGAAGTAATACGATTGACTTGTTCAATGGTGCCATGCTTTTCGCGAAAACCGAATTGATGGGTAGGGATGATATTTTGAGTGTACTGGCTTATTTTGGTGAGAATTATCTTTTCAAAGAGCTTGGACAGACATGATAGAAGACTTATGGGTCTATATGACGCCGCCTGAGTTTTATCCTTACCGGGCTTCGGGATCATGAGAATGATTGAGTTTTTCCACTGGGTGGGGAAGTAACCACTTATTAGAATGGCATTGAAAAGTTTGGTAATATAATTAATAGCTGGACTGCGGAGTTCCACGATCATTTTTGGAGAAATAAGATCATGACCTGCAGCCTTTTTTGGGTTTAGCTGATTTTTTATGATGTTTTTTACTTCATGTGTGTGTATTCGGAGGGGTGCTGAACAGTTCCTATCCGGATATGGAGGAAGAGCGAAACCGTTTGTCGATGGGTTTGGCTGAAATACTTTTCTAAGATGTGCTGCAAAAATGTTTGCCTTTTCTTCATCACTGCGAGCCCATTTGGCAGTATTATCTCTAATGGGCTTAGATACCTCAGCGGGTGGCTGAATAGTAGCGCGAGCTTTCCATAACGGAAATTTAGAGTTTTTTGGTGAGAGACATTCGATGTATCTTCTCTGGGCTAGCTTATCTTCAATTTTGAGGGCCGTGGTCAGCTCACAAGTAGCTGTTTTCAGCCTTAATTTTGCAGCTGGAGATCTCAAGTTTTGCCATTCTCTTCTTAGGCGGCGTTTTTTTGCAACCAGATGTTCAATGTGACTATTTGTTATGCTATGATTTGTCGTTGGGGGTGAATTAAATTGTGGTGTAGAGTGTTTTGCTGCAGCAGCGAGAATTGAGTTAAGGGCACTGACAGAGTTGTCTATATCCATTTCGCAGTTGATTCCAGGGTTGAGTTCAGTGTGGCTGCTTATATATTTTTTGTATTTAAGCCAATTCGTATTGTGAGCGGTGAGAAAACTGGGATTTCGTTTGTATTGTGGGTATTCCAATAGATTAAAAATTATGGGAGAGTGATCCGATGACAGATCTGCGAGTGATTCTGCATAAATTATTCTGGTTGAGATTTTTCGTGTAATTGCAAAGTCTATTAGATCCGGTATTTTCATTGGATCTGTTGGCCAGTATGTGGGACTGCATGGTGAGACATAGTCAAGCTTGTTTTGAGTGTTTATGAGTGCCTTATAGAGCTGTTTCCCTTTGGGATTTGAAAGCCGTGATCCCCAATGGGTATGTTTCGCGTTATAATCTCCTGCAGCTAAGAAGCGATCACCCAATGTGTAAAAAGTCTATGAACTGTTTTTCGGTTACAGTAAAAGGTTGCCGATAATGTGAGATTGCCAAATTTTGATTGCACATTTATCGATGTGGCTTGGAGGTAATTGGTTGAGCATCCCTGTAGAGAATAGTGTTTTATTCTACTTCTAATGAGTATGCCAGTTCCTCCATGGGCTTTTCCGTCTGGGTGGTTTGTGGCGTAGAATGTGTAACCGGGAACTAGGAAATTGTATTTATTTGTGAGGTGTGTTTCTGCGAGAAGCATTACGTCTACGTCTCGTTCCTTTAGAAATATTGAGAGTTCGTGCTTGTGCCGAAAAACACCATTGGCATTCCGGAGCATTTATTTAAAGTGCTCATTTTTGGCTTTGTTGGGCTACGAGCATTTGTATCAGTGTATTCTGTTTTTGCATTAGTTCTTGCATAAATGCCATGAATTCCATCATTATTTGCTGCATTAGTGCAATCATAGCTTCCATGCTATTTTGGGGTATGAACAAGTTTTGTGCTGGAACGTCGATGGGAACCGTATGCGGCACGGTTTGTGAATTTGTTTTTTGTGTGGTATTGTTTAATCCTAATTTCAATACATTTGCAAAAAACACACCGGGTTTAGTTGTGTCTAGGGTATAGGTCTATGGGGTGCGTGTTATTATCTCTTCGGGGCGAGTGCGGGTTGAAGCGATTTGCTGATTCAGGCGGCTTTTTAGTTCCTTAAAAACTGGGCAGCCCCTATAATTAGCCGTGTGGTTACCACCGCAGTTGCTGCATTTTTTTGCATTTGGATCTGTTTTATTTGCAGCGCATGAAGCAGTGTCATGGAGATCTCCGCAGGCAACGCATATAGAACGTAGGGTGCCATACGTTTTTGTATTATTCTGGGGTGGAGCAGATATTGTAGGGTGTATATTGGGTGTACTTAATTTTTTTTAAGTGACTTCTTCTCGGGCTCTAATTCAACTTTGAAAATGGGTTGAGGTATTTTGTTCTTGTTAATAATATCAATAGCTACTTTGGGATTGAAACCTTTTTCCTAGAGAGCACTTATCACTTCACTTGGGGATACACTTGGTTCGATGCCTTTAAGTACAATTTGCAGACCCTTAGAGCTTTTTAACTGATATGTGTAAAAGTTTGCTTTTGAGTCAGTTAAATGTTTTGAGACTACTCGATAGTTTTGTTCTGTGTAAATTTTTAGCTTCATTTCGTGCAGATTTTATTAATATTGGGCTTATTACCACTTTTAGAGTTAGATGGGCTTAGTTTACGCTTAATTTGTATATAGCGGTCTAAGCCTGTCTGCACTGCCGAACGATTTGAGAAGTTTTTGATTGAGCTTTCGTTGGCATCGGACGCCTGCGTGGATAGTGTAAAAGTTTATTCAAAATAAGCTAATTAAAAAAACATAGACAAGTCCACAATTGTGGCAAAATTAACCAACTGTGTTCTGTGCACTGTGGTACAGTAAAAAAGTGCAAAAGCAATTCTGTGCAAAACATTTATTAAATTTGCCAAAGTGTGGCTGCGGCCACCAACTAGTGCATTCACGTGCAAAACAGCTGAGCGGCTTAGAAAAAAAAAAAAAAAAAGCAAAAATTTCTGGTTTAAGTCTGGGTAAAAGCAAAGCTCGATTACGATCGAAAACAAAAGGCTTCATAATCCCTGGACAAAAACCTAAAAATTGGCTGAAGTCTAAGCTAAAGCCAAAGTCCATTGCATACTTTGAGGTATAAAAAAAAAATGCAATGGAAATGACCAAAAGTTCTAAAACGCTGGCTGAGGCATCTAGTAGACCACGCCTCGGTGAATTAATGAATGCTGCTTTTAACCACCAATCTGAAAGCACCGCCAGCGCAACGAGTTCTTCTGGTGCAGTTGAAAGCGGCTTTAGTCTTGTGCGTGGGAAGAAGCAAAATTTTCAGTGCAAACGTTCAATAACTCCACCTATGAATGTGCAATCTAAAATTCGCAAGCAAGTCGCGGCATCTGCTGCTAGTACACCTGTTATGGATCCGAACCGATATCAGGCATTGGCAATGGACGATGATGATGATGATGAAGTAGGAGAAGTAGAGGTTCCAATTGATCAGGCCACATCTGCCCCAAAACCGCCACCGTTCGTCCTTGAACACATATCTAATCTGAGTGACATGCTGAAACACATGAAGAGTGTTGCCGAAAAAGACAAATTTTAAGTGCGTGTATTCATGAGTAACCGACGTACCGAGCTCTTCAAAAGATGTTCGATAACCTGGAGGTTGAATATCACAGCTACCAGTTGGCAGAAGACAAGCCGTATAGAGTGGCAGTCAAAGGGCTACACTACTCAACGCCAGCTGCGGAAATTATTGAAGAATTTAAAAAGCGTGGACACTCTGTGAGCAACGTGTTCAACCCCGTTAATAAGAGAACAGGTCGCGAATCAAATTTGTTTTTTGTTTCGCTTAAAGTGGCTAAGAATAACAGCGAACTACAAAATATCAAATATTTATGCAGCCAGCGGATAACTATCGAGCCCATGCGACGGGTCTCAGCTGTGGTGCAATGCTTCCGCTGCCAACAGTATGGCCATACTGCCAAGTACTGTAGGCGAGAGCATATCTGCGTTAAGTGCAGTGGTCGACACAAATCGGCAGATTGTGACAGAGCGCGAGCTGAGCCTGCCACGTGCATACACTGCAAAGAGCAGCACCCAGCTAACTATAGGGGCTGCAATCGCTACAAAACTCTATTGAAAAAAGGAGTTATTACTCCCAAGCCATCTATATACCAACCCGTGCCAAAACCACCTCAGCGCGTTCAGGAGTCAACTACTCGGCGCCAAATTAATTCTACAGCTGAAAATTATATCTCATATGCAGATATTGCCAGAGGACACCGCCAAAATGCCAAGCAGCCAGCACAAACCCGTATTTCAAAGGTATGAGCTACCCCAACAACAGCAAAATCAACTAGCTGAAATTTGTACTGCGATGCAAATGATGACTGAGATGATGAGCAAATTTTCATTCAAAATGAGTGAGTTAAAAATTCTTATATGGAATGCCAATGGCATCCAAAATAAGAGAAATGAAGTATAGTTGTTTGTTACTGCTCAGAATATTAACATAGTTTTACTTAACGAAACCAAATTGGATCATGGCATTGCTCCTCAAATATACGGCTTTAGTTCTTATGCCGCGGCCCAGATACAGACTAGAGGCCGCAAAGGTGGAGTTGCTGTCCTGGTAAAATCAAAACTTGCCCACTTTCCTCAAAACGAAGTTGCCACGCCTGAGTACCAACTCGCAGTTGTCAAAGTTTCTACTGCCTATTGTCCCCCTGCTCCGAATGACCTAAGTGCAGTGGATTTTGAAAGCATTCGCAAATATTCTGGACAACATTTTCTGACTGGCGGTGATTGGAACTGGTTGTGGGGTGATTATACAGCGAATCGAAGAGGCAGGAGGCTTGCTAATTTTCTGAGCTCAACTAATCTGGAAATATTGGCCACTGGATCACCGACTCGACACCCAACCAGACGTGGTGGTAGGGCCTCGTGCCTAGACTTTGCCATGTATTGAGGAATTCCTGGCCAGCTCATGAGCATCGAAGACTCGTGGGACCTACCTTCTGATCACTTGGCACTCGATGTTCAAATAAATGTGAGGCCAGCTGACATAATCAAAGAAGGACGACTTTTGTCGAGGCACTCTAAAGTTGGATTGCTTCAACTGCATCTGCACAGGATATTGATGACGCTGTTGAAATACTCACGCGTAACGTTCAGGAGGCAGCAGCTTTCGCTAGCCCATCTGAACCTGAGCCACGGCATCAATTCTCCTGTTTTCGACTTGATCAAGCTACCAGAACTTCGCCAAGTGAAAAGAAGACTAAGAAGAAGATTGATTAGGACTCAACACCCCTTGGACAAGTCGGTATATTGCAGAGCAACTAACGTTTTGAAGGAGATGCTGCGCTCTACGAAATCAGCCTTTTTTGAAGCCAGACTCCAAACTATGGACAACACCGCTGACGCGAACTACTCACTGTGGAAGGCGACAAGGGCTACAAAAAGGCATGTGGCAAGGCAAGTCCCTGTTTTAGCCCCTAGCGGTGAGTTGGCTAAGTCGGATAGCGAGCAGGCCAACATATTTGCGACGCACCTACAAAACAGGTTCAGCCCATTTGAGCTAGCAGATGATGACCAAGTGGTGGACGTGCAGCGATCACTGGAGACTCCACTACAGCTTGGTTTTCCCATTAGGGAAGTGCAACCTGCTGAGGTAATATCAGTGATAAAGGAACTTCCTGGTAACAAGGCTCCGGGACACGGCCATAGAACCTTGAAAGACCTTCCGTTGAGTGCTGTACTTTACATCACGTTAATATTTAACGCGATGCTGAAACTACAGTACTTTCCCGCTAAGTGGAAAATGGCAAGGATTTCAATGATTCATAAGCCTGGCAAGCCAGAGGATCAGCCGAACTCTTATCGACCGATAAGTCTCCTGCCTTCTTTGTCGAAGGTATGGGAAAGACTATTCGTGACAAGAGTGGCGGAACTGGAATGTTACAGAGAGGCATTGCCGGAACACCAGTTTGGGTTTCGTGTGGGTCACGGCACAGTGGAGCAGGTGCATAGAGTGGTTAACCACATCCTGCAGGCGTTCGATGATTAAGAGTACTGCAACGGTATTTTCATAGATGTGCAGGAGGCGTTTGAAAGAGTTTGGCATGATGGATTGTAGGCGAAACTTAAGGCGCTTCTGCCGGCACCTTTCTATTTGATGTTGCGATCATATTTGGCTGATCGGTGCTTCCACGTAAAAGTAGGCGATAAACTCTCCACAACACACCCCGTTAACGCTGGTGTTCCTCAAGGGAGCGTCTTGGGGCCCTTGCTGTATTCGCTTTTTACAGCCGATCTCCCTACGCCAGTTGATCTAGCACCAGAAAAGGTACTGCTGGCATCCTATGCTGACGACGTGGCTATGCTATATAACTCCGCTTGTGAGCATGACGCAGCGGATTATGTGCAAAATTACGTCGATGCCGTGGAAACGTGGGCTAAGCAGTGGAACATTAAGCTTAACCCGACCAAATGCATAAATGTTTGCTTCACGCTTAAAAGGAGAACACCACCCGCACTTTGTCTGAGCAATACCAAGCAAATGAAGTAAGGTATCTGGGGTTAACATTAGACAGAAGACTGACCTTTGCCAAGCACATCAGGAACCTTGTCATCCGATGTCGATTGAGGCAAGCTCAGATATTTTGGATGCTGAACAGACGAAGTAGGCTTCCATTAAGATGCAAACGTGCTTTATACAATGCTACCATTGCCCCCATATGGAAGTATGGTATACAAATCTGGGGCATTGCTGCAAAAAGCCACCGAAAACGAATCCAGGTGTTGAAAAATAAGGCACTGCGTGCAATCACGGGATGCCCGTGGTTTGTACGGAACTCCAGCCTACACAGAGATTTGCAAATTGAGACGGTAGAGAGTGAAATCTCAAGATACACTAGCAGGTATAACAACCGATTGAGCAGCCATGTTATTAGGCTGTCTCGGGTTCTTCCGGGTTACCGTCCAATCAGACGACTGAGGCGCAGAAACGTAGGGCTCATATAGGGTCCATAGTATAGAGCAGCATTAATACACACTTGATATCTCTCTTAGGAGACGGCGATGCTTAAAATTTTTTGTGATTTTTATTGTTATAGTTTAGTTATTAACCGGTTCAATAAATTTAAAAAAAAAAAAAAAAAAAAAAAAACCATTTGAGATGGTTTGTTTATTTTTTTGCATTATGTTTTGCTCCAACGGGACGTTCATGTTGCTGTTATGGTTTGAAACCACAGCAGCAGAGACAGCAGGCGCTTGCAAGAGACACGATGTTGTTGTCGTAGCATTGTTTGAATGCGTTATTGTGGTTGTTGGTACACTGGAAGAGCACACGCATGAAACAGCATGTGTACTGGTTGCGGGTGGGAAAGTGGTTGGGGAAAAGTTATTAATTTTAAGAGTAGGTGTTGGGCATTGTTTGTTCTTTTTTTTTTTTTTATTTCTAATAAACTTGCAATTTGTTTTCTTAACATTTAGTAATTGGTTTAATTAATTTATATTGTATGAAGTATGTTCCCTAACCAGTGTTCTAGGACCATATATATATTAATAACAAGAAACGTTAATTATTCATAAATAATATGTATCAATTATTAGCGCAGATTGAATTAAAGTTAAATTATAATTACAATATTATATTTAAAGCGAAAAAGTTAAAAATATCGATATACCAGCTCTGTGGGTGTAAATCGGTTAAGTCGTCTATGATTTTGGGTCTCTATTGCTGGTAATTGACGCATATGTGAACTTTCATGCGTTATCAATCGATTGACGTGGAGGTGAGTGCATTTCTTAATGGTTTCTGCCACTGTGTCGATACCTAGGTCACGATGAACGTCCCAGTTTGCAACTTACCAATCAGCTTTCGTAATTATTCTTAGCATTTTTGACTGAGTCCTTTGAATAATTTGTAAATTCGTTTTGCTTGCTGTTCCCCAAATTCTATCCCGTATTTCTATAGCATTATAATTACTTTATATATTTGGTTTTTATTATCTAATGATAATTTAGAGTTTTTCCCTAGAAGCCAGTTAAGTTGTCAAAATTTATTTTTCACTTGATATCGTTTGTTTGTTATATGTTGTTTCCATATAAGTATAGCATCTATCGTTATTCCAAGATAGTTTGCATTGTTTTGAATTTTGATCTCTTCGTCCTTTATTTTAAGTGGGTATTTATTAGATTTCCCTTTTTGTAAATACCACTTGAACCGTTTTTTCTTTGTTAATTGCAATTCCCAATTTTTCGAACCATATCATTGTATTTGTTATAATATCTTGTAGTGTGTTTGTAGCTATTTTTGTCGGAAGCCATAGGAACAGTGTCATCATCGAACGTCACAATCATTGTCCCTTGGCCTGTTGGCGTTGGAATATCTGCTGTGCCAAGTACACTTCCTTGGGGTACTTCCGCTGTCATTGGTAAGTCAAGATAAACAGCTGTACAGTATTTCTTTTTATCAATATCGTCCATTATTTTATTTACAAATCTGTGTATTTGTTGTACTGTTGAGTGGCGTCGTCTAAAACCAAACTGGTGGCTTGGTATGGTGTTATTTTGTGTTAAGATTGGCTCTAGTCGAGTATAGAAGATTTTTTCAAATATCTTTGATATGATTGGCTAATAGGTCGGTAGGAGCCCGTCTTTGTCGCATCTTTATTCGGTTTGGGATTAGGTGTTATCTGTGCAACTTTCCAGAGAACTGGAAAGTATTGTAGTCTAAGTATGGCATTAAAAATATTACGTATGTATGCTAAAGTAATATCCGGAACTTCTTTAAGAATTTTTCCACTGATCTGGTCATATCCAGGCGTTTTCTTGTCATTTAGTTTACTAAAATGTTTACGTTCTGAAGCGTATGATTGACCTCGATATTTAAGTTGTCCATTTTGTTAGAAAATGTATTTTCAAAGTGTTGTGCCAAAATATCCGCTTTCTCCTTGTTTGTTCTTGCCCACGTGTTATTTTGCTTCTTGATTGGGGGCTTATGAATTATAGTATTGTTAAATTTTTTTGTGGCTTTCCATAGAGAGTAGTTTGTTGCTATATTTGTACCAAGGTTTGTCAAATATTTTTTAAGCTGTTTGTCCTTGTCTTGTTGCAATAATATTTTTAGTTCATACGTTGCTTTATTTAATATAGCTTTCGATTTTTACATTTGTGGGGGGAATGTTTTTTTTAAATATGCAAAAATCAGTTAAATCTGGTAGTTTTTTGGGATCACTTGACCAATATGTTGGTTCTCCTGTGCTTAGAAATAGACTGTTGTTTTGTCTAATCTTGGCATTTGTCAATCTAGATCTCCATATTGCGTTCTTAGCGTTAAAATAACCACCTGCTAAGTATCGATTTCCTAACGATTTTAAATAGTCTAGGTGTTCTACTTTAGTGTTATTATATTTAGGTGGGAAGTAAGCGGCTGATAAGGTGGTTTGGCCAATTGCTTCTGTAATGGCAATAGAGGTCGCTTGGATGTGGTCTGTTTTAAATCCGTCAAGGTTTAAAACAGACCACATTTCATTTAATTTTTCACAATTATAGCGGTTCCACCGTGGGCCCTGTTGTCAGGGTGATTTGTATAAAAAACTTTATAATTTGGTATTTTAATGTTGAATTTTTCTGTGGCGTGCGTCTCTGATATCAGCATGATGTCAATTGCTTTGTCTATAAGAAATGATTTTAATTCCAATAAATGGCGAGTAAGTCCATCAGCATTCCATCTTTCTATTGCAATTTTATCTTTGTTCATCCAATTTAATCAACAATAGCGTCACGATGTTCATCATATTGCTCATCTGAGAGATTAGTTGTTTCATCATACTTTTTAATTCTGATAGGTCGTCATTCTGTGTTGGTGGTGCTTGTGATGTATTATTTTGATTTTTGGTGTTGGTGCTTTGTCCATTGTTATCACTCTTGCATAAGATAGTCCTGGAGCAATGTTCGTTTCCATATTATTGTCTGCGGTTGGCGGATTTGAGGTTTAGGTTGATGGTAACTGGTCTTTAGGTCTGAATGTATACTGATTAGTTTTTTTGTCATTTAAAAGTTTAATTATATTTGTGTAGTGTTTACTTTCAAATGGTTGTATTTTTATTTCATTATTTGTTAGTGCTCTCATCTCATATTTGGTATCTTGTAGGGAGTTAAGAGCTGAACTTAAAGCGTTTACATTTCCAACACTTTGTATATAAATTGGTGGAGGTTTTGGTTTTCGTTTTTCTTGTTGAATTTGTGTGGTGGGAGTTGTTTTGGTCCCACTGTCGGTTTGTACGTCTTCGTCTTCTGCTAGGATTGCAAAACTGTTTGTTGTATTTGTCGTAGTTTGCTGGCTCAGCCAATAATTTGGTAGTTTTGTTTGCGTAGAGCTCAGAGTTTTGTTTCTATGCTTTTTGTTGTTAGTTTTATGTTCTGTTATGTTTGTGGGAGACTGCTTGTCGCGTCCTCGCTTTAAATTCGATTGATTGTTGTTGTTGTTGTTCAATGTGTTTATATTTTGTTATTGAACTTTGTACTTGCGTGTATCCGTAGCAGATGTAATTGCCGGGGCTAGCGAGCAGGCTGTTGTAGTTGTTGTATTCGATGCGACGGTTGTAGTGTTTGTTGTTATTGTAAGTGGAAGTGTAGAGAAAGCAGTAGTTGAAGCTGTTAATGATGTGTTTGTAGTGGGAGTTGTTGCTGACGTTAGTGGTGGGAGCGTAGAGAGAGGAGTTGTTGGTGAAGCGCACTGCTGTTTCCATGGTATTGAACAGTTTTCATCAGCATCTCTTCCACTCAAGAGAGCAGGAGAACAAGATCTTGCTCTGGATTCATTGGTTGTTACGTTGGTGTTGGAATCATTATTGTTTTGTTGGGATACAAATGAGTAATAGGCGTTTCTATTTGTTGTTGTTTGAAGTGGTGGCTTCAAATTTTGAGCATGAGACGCACTCATGATTAAAATTTATTTTTGTTGTTTAATTTTATATTTTTATTATATTTTCACTTTGCAAAAAATAAAAAAAATAAAAAAATTATATATATAAATATATATTTGCGTCCTTTCGCTTGAGTTTTAAGTTTGCACTGTGAATTTAAATGTTTGCTATAACACATCAAAAATTTGATTTTTGTTTGGAGCACTCAAAAAACACGTCCGCTCGTAGCTGAACTTGAATGTTGAGTTTTGGTAGTTAATGTTGTTTATAGCTTGCAGTGATGACATAGAGTCTGTGCATATGCTATATTTGCCTCTTTGTTTACTGGCGTGAGTACGTGCTGCCAGATAACTTGGCTGTAAATATGAATGTGTATTCCGGTAAAAGTTGGTGAATTATTAATTCGTTTTCAGAAGTTACGCTGTATGATACTCCTACGGATGATTTCGATCCATCTGTAAACAAAAACCTACGACCTTTCATCGAGTTTTTCAGTTTTTGGAATTTTTGTTAATAAATTATTGGTGATGTGTTTGCTTTAATATTGGAGTGTAATGAGGTATCATGAGGTATTTGTTGCTTAGCCAGTGTGGTGTTTTTTCATTCTTTGGTGTCATAGGTGCTATTTGAATTAGTAGTTGCTTGCAAAGGTCTATCGTGTCATGTAGGGTGGAGGGGAACTTAGGTGTTTTTTTCTTTTATTATTTGGTTGTAAATTGTTTCTATGGGTGATTGTTTAGAATTTATAATAATTTTAAAGTTCTTTTGGGCTGCATAAATGGTTCTAAACTCGATTGGGAGTATATTTGCTTCGGAAAGTAAGTTGTTGGTTTGTGTTGTGCGAAAGGCGCAGAATGTAACTCTTACAGCTGAGTGATATATTGTTTTAAGTTTGCTAATGACTGATTTGGGGGCTTTTCCATATAGGTGTATTCCAAAGTCAATTTTTATTATAGATTATTATAAATTTAACAACGTAGAATATTGTGTTTATGTTACATTTAAATTTGTTGCTAGAGAGGCATTTGATTATGTTAAGACGTTTGGCAAGTTGCAGTGTGAGATTGTCAATGTGTTTGTTCCATCTATAACTTTTGTCTATTGTGATTCCAAGTATTTTGAGTGAATCTACGTTTTGCAGGTTAAAGGTTGTAGATTGCAGAGTAATGTTGCATCGTTTTTTTTCTGCAGATATGGAGATGTTTGCATTTGCTCACTGATAGTGATGCTCCAGAATAGATGCACCACTGCTTAATATCGATTAGAAAGGGGTCTATATTAAGGGCATTTTGTTTTTTGTTTAATTTATAAATTATTTTGTAATCATCGGCATAAGCCGTGAATTGACAGTTTTTATATTTATCTAATATTTGGTTTAGTTTATTGTAAACTATTGTGAACAAGATCACCGATAAGGGTGATCCTTGTGGAATTCCATTGTTTAAAGGCAGAGAGTTCGAGTTTACATTGTTTACTAATACGGTTATTTTTCTGTTGGTTAGGAAGTTATGAATGTAGTTTGCTATTCGCTGTCCTATTTTCCATTCAATTAGTTCGTCTAAGATGCTATGCATGCCTACTCTGTCGAATGCCTTGGCGAAGTCTAATGAGATAATAGATCCCATTTGACGACTATCTAGTAGCTTGTCATTTGTGGCTAGCGACCATAGACGATTCGATATAATTTTATCGAGTAATTTAGCGATACAAGGATTAAGGGGGATGGGGCGGTAGGAGTTTTGGTTTTGGTATGGGTATGATACTGCTAACTTTAAATTGTTGTGGGATTTGTGTGTTAAGGATGGTATTAAAGTGGTTGAGGAGTCTTTGAAGTGAAAAGATGTCTTTTTCTATATTTGATGCTGTTGTAGAGGGGATGAGAGAGGTGAATGTTCTTGTGTTGGCTTTTTGTTGCCTAAAAATTGTAGGAAAGTTGCTGTCTGACGCTGCGTCTGACCAGTGGGAGCAGAGTGCTTTGGGTATTTTATCATTACTCATTATGTTTACAGTTTGGTCGTTTGGAATTGGCTTACCAGACAGTTTGTTGACATTATGTGGTTGTTTAGGGGATTGATTTGCTGTTATTGTAGAAAATAGGGTATGTTGGTGTAAGTGCCGAGTGTGGTATATTCTGGATGCTGTTTTATGGTCAACTTTTTCAACAATCTTTATAGCTGTGATTTCTTTTTGCTTAATAAAGAATGCGCATGACTTGTCCATAGGGCTGTGATTGGTACATGTTTCATTATCAGCTGTGTGTTGTTCGGCAGAGCAGTTGGTACATGCTTTGGGTGGTTGTGGGGTGTCCTAGTCTTAGGCAATTGCGGCATCTAAGTGGAAGTGTGATGCATGGTCGAATGTTGACCCGCTCATATCCAATCATAATAACTTTTGGGAGGTTAATCGATGCGAATGTTAGTATGACCAGTCCTGTTTCTTTGGGTGTGTTGTTTTCCATTTTCATTATTTTCCTAATCCCTGTGACATTCTGTGATTTTAGCTCATTTAAGATGGTTTCATTGTCGATGTTGCGTAGTTCGTTGGAGTAAATTACTCCTTTCGAAAAGTTCAGCGTATTATGTTCGCTTGCAGTTACTGGGAAGTCGGTGAAAGTGGTGAGTTTCAAAAGGCTTGTGTTTCGTTTTTCGTTTTAATTAGTAGTGCACCAGCTCTTGTCTTTTTACACGATTCCACTTCACCGTTGCAGGTGTGGTCTATAACTTTTTTAATAATAAAAGGTGACACATTTTCAAACGTTTTATTGTCCATTCTGATTACATTTATGAATTTGGGTTCACCAATTACAGTTTTAGTCTGTTCATGTCGGGTGGCATTGTTCTTGTTTGGCAGTTGCCCGGCACTTGTTCACTTTTAACTGTTCTAATGCTTGTTGTTTTTGCTTGTTCAAAAGAATAATTTGGTTACGGTTATGTATGTTGCTTGTTGTTTTACTTTGCGATCTGATACACACTTTGTTCTTTGTTTGTTCACACTTTTGCTTGATAGTTGGAAAACAAACGTTTTGTTGTTTTTGATAAACAAAAAAAAAAAAATAAACCGTTTGTTTTTTTTATTTTTTAATTTACTAATAAAAATATAATATTATGTTAATTATTGTACTGAATTTAGGGAGTCCCTATCTCAATCAAGATGTATAGAATACAAAGTTGTTTAGAAGAAGAAAGTTGCAAGTTCGCTCGACATGCTAATCACTTGAGGTTTCTCCATCACAAAGTTCTTTTCCATGAGCTGTTGCATGAAAGTGTCATTCAGTATCTACACCATAATCCTTATTAGGATACATCAAGCTAGAAAAATTATACCGATTTTTTTATACTGTGAAATATATTATTTTGGTTACTGACAGATTTTTTTACTAAAATAATCATAATCCCAATTTTTTGGAATGCATAAATAGATACTGTATTATCCTTCAAATCGTCGGAACGAATGGCTAAACTGTGATGCTTCAACTCTCCATCTTGTACATAATAATAGTACACAAAGGTGTCTATGGAAGCTTGATTATTATTCCAATGGAACGATTATGCAGCGCTTTGAGCACCAAATTCATAATTTTCAGCGAAATCACAAAGAACCAGCACTTCCCCTTTTTTAGTGTTTGATTTCTAACTGCCAAATAGCTTGCTTGATGTCTAGCTATAAAATCATGGCGGCTTAAGACTATAAATTTTTCGCATGTTTCGCATGAATTTATTAGCTTACTGAACCCGAGTCAATAACGTGAAACGATCTGTGATTTTCCAAATTTGGTGTCTTATTTAATCAATACCTTTAGATTCGAAAAGGTGGTTCTTAGGTGGGATTTAATAATTTCAATATTATTATGACACCTCTCACATTCTCCAAAGTGACAAGAAAATGTTACGGCTTCGTAAATCATAATTTTTAAACATATTAGTATATTTGTCAAAGACGGTGTTTCTTCACAGGCGGCGCCAGAAAAGATTAAAACTCTAACAGCGGCGACGGCTCCACAGCTGTTGCACTAGCGACCTATTCGCTAGTATACTCTCTGAAATAAACCAAAACTACACAGTTTCGATGCACATAATTTACCTGAAATACCCATAAAATCTCGATCCCGCAAGTGTCCAGTGAGTATGCCTTCTATCCGTTGCGCACTCCACAAATAATTCCAATGCTCGTAGAAGCACAGTTTGGATGACAATATGTATACATATGTAGCTTGGTGGATGATTTTAATGGTTCAAAACTATTTTGTCTGCTTTGTATATGGCACCAATTAGTATTTTTAGGCTCTGTACCGAAGGTACAAGAGCCTATTGGTTTTGTGCAAATGTATGTAACAGGAAGAAATAACTGTCGGAAACCCCCCAAAGTTACTCTATTTTAAAATTTGGCGTAACCGACTGTAAGAGGCCCTATACCAGTACAGTTCACCTAACAAACACATTAAATGTTTCCCTAGCTTATGACGACTTCTCAATGCACGAAAAAATGCCTTATAAAACATTATTTTATGTAAGAAAAGAAAAGAATAGAAAATTGCATATAAAATCTACATTTATTATCCGATTTTGATGAACTTTTTGGATTTTGGCTTAGAGGGATGTTATCTCTATACTAGCATTTTTGTGCCTAAGAAATTTTTAGCCTTGGTGGTGATTTTATGGGGAAGGGGGGCAGAGTCCAAATTTTAAAATAAACATGTGAAATTCCGGAGAAGTTCAAGTCGAATGTAAAAAACACGCAATGCATATGATACATAGGGGACTTTTCAAATTGTGTATGTTTATAAGCAAAATTTGCATTTGACACAGCCAAGCGAACTGATGAGATTTCGTAGCAGAAATCAAAACACATGTGTATCTGTTGCTCTTCACTATAATGTTCCAAGTTGTTGCAAATAATTGTTTCTCTTCACATTGATAAATATGTACAACCATGTTTATCATGTAAAATGACCACTAAGCCTGCTAAAAATTCATTACTAACAAATTTATTACTAACAAATAACTTTACATTAGACAATGATTTTAGCGTATACGCTAACAGGATTCCTCAAAAACACTGCCAGAAGATAGTTATCACCCTACTTTGGAGCTATCTTTTTCAGCTCGGTGCTAGATAAACTATGTAATGATGAAGTGCAATCTTTCTTGACGAATCTTGGTCTTCAATGTGAAAGTAAAAACGATTGGAAAAACCAAAAGAAACGACCGCCAACTGCTGCATTATATTGTGTACTTTTCCTTCAAAAGTACTAATATTCAGCAACTGCGAAAGGAGTATTTCTACATCAATCAAACAAAGGAATAGTGGGAACATAAAACAAAATCTTATAACAAATTGACGCAGTGCTACAACTGCTAATTATTTGGACACGGATCCAAGAATTGTGTAGTGAAAACTTCTTGTGCCTATTGTGCTGGCCCACATCAAACATCCTCTTGACCTGACAAAAATAATCGCAAATGTAGAAACTGCTAAGGAAATCACTCCTCCATTGATGAATCGTGACCATGTCGCCTTTCCTATCAGACAATGCTCAAGCGACGACCGATGGAACGTAAAACCAACAGCAACCTTAACATAACACAAACAGAAAAAACTTCGTTTCGCCTACACATTTTGCGAATAATAACAACAATGCACCAATCACTGAAAGAACCGTTAATTACGCCCAACGAAGTCTTCCACATACATCATTGCACAACCGGAACGCTTCGTTTAGTCAATCTCAGAGCTTAAATCCCACAGCCTACCTCAGCTATAGAGACGTGCCCACCAGCAACAGTCATCAACAGCCGAACACACCTGATCTTTCTACTGCTGAGAAAGTTAATTCTCTTATGAATGAGCTCTTCAGTGAACTAAGTGGCTGTGCAAGTAAGGCGAACAGTTTAGTGTAATAACTCAACTAGCTCCTAAGTATGTCTACACAACTAAATATGTATATTAATTCTATTAATATTATGGAATGGAGAGCTCGTGCACTACGCATTTTCAAAAATTATATTCATTTAGAAAATACGATATATGAATAACTTCCACCCACTGTAAGCACTATCAAGCAAATGACAAATTTTTGCTAGTAAGATGGCCAATGCCATATGAAAAGCTGTTCCAAACAAAAAGATAATGATGTTGAACTTAAAATACAAAACCGCATGAAAGAGCTTTTTAAAAAACAAATATTGTTCGCAGGCAATGGATTAGGACAAGACTTCCAATAACTAATGTAAGAATTATTCATCTTAAATACAAAATTCACACTAAAATTTTAATTTATAACAATTTAAATTTAATAATAAACTTATATCGCTAAACAAAAATTCTAAACCTTTTTGGAATATTACTAAAGCTATTAAAAAAAAAAAAAAAAAATTCATTACTAACAAATTTTGGGTCACTAAATAACTTTACATAAAAAAAAAACAGTTTATTCCTTGCCTCTACGATACTGATAAAACATATACCACCACTGAAGAAAACGCAAACCTTTTAGGTGATACCTTCCAAAGAAGCACCAAATCACCTCGTCTTTCTCAAATTCAGAAACGTTAAGCGAAGTTAACAGTTCTATACGTCTTTTGACAGCCGAAAGAATATTGGCATAGAAGGAAGTTGAGTCACGCCCACTGAAATCGCCACAATACTAAAAGAACTTAGAGCTATGAAGTCTCCAGGTGTGCCCAATAAATGCCTAAAAAATCGACCACCTAGTGTCGTTGCCTATCTTGCACGACTACTTAATTATTGCCTAATTGCTGGATATTTTACAAGTACATGGAAAAAAGCAAAAATAGTTCCCATCCTTAAAACTGGCAAACCTCCTGATAGGCGCAACAGTTATAGACCCATCAGTTTACTATGCTATTTGTCAAAAGTTTTTGAAAAAATTATAAAAATTCGTCTAACAAATCACTTAGGTGAGCACAATATTTTACCCACTCAGCAATTTGTTTTCAGAACTGGGTACACTTGCATAAATCCTCTAATTAAACTTAAAGATTTTATTAATGAAAGTGTAAGTAATAAGATGTCAGTAGGTATGGTTACTTTAGACATTGCAGCTGCTTTCGACACAGTATGGCACCATGGATGGATACACAAACTAAAAGTTGTTAACACTCCAGTATATCTAGTTAAAATCATCGTTTTCTCTCTCAAAGAGAATTTTATGTTGAACTGAGCAGTGTTCAATCTTTAAACGTGATATCAGCGCAGGTGTCCCTCAAGGCTCTGTGCACCGCACCACCCTGGATTCTTACCAGTTGATACTTCAGTGCAGCCTACACTTTTCTCAATCTCTAGACAAGTATTTAGTGGCCTCTAGTAAAAGTTATCTTTGTAATAAGTTAGTTTTACGTATCAAGGTTTCGCTACCCAAGTTTTCCATACTAATAACAATTTTGTACATATAAAATAATAAATTTGATTTGATCCAAAGCTCTAATTTTACAGTAGAATAGCATAATTGCAAAACCTTGTGCATATAGAGCAAACTTGATTGATTGATTGACTATTTTCAATTACTTTGACAGATGTATTCCTTACGCAACATTGTTCACCTTATAGATTCCCTTGGTTCTCTCAAAGTCTCTGCCGATTAAAAAATATTATATCGTGTCTTTTCAGAAAATACAAACAAAGTTTCCACTGTTGATTACAGTAAATTTTGTATTGCTCGTTGCGACTTTCATAAAATAAATAAAGATATATTATTTAGTTATTAAGAGTTAAAAATAATGTGCGCAATAAACTGAAAAGCTTTTTTAGCTTTGTTAATATTAAGCGTAGAAATACGGCTTAACCTTCAAACTTTTATTTTGATAGTAGTGAAGCAACCTCTGATTCTTAGACATCGGATTTGGTTGCTACTTTCTTTTAAATCTACTTAAACTAATTGTTCTTCTAGCCTTAGTATATCCTATCCCTATAGGATCTTATGATTTTATATCAAGTCCTGTAATTATCATGTCACATTGGTTAAAATGTCCAAAATTTATTAAATTTCTCCCTGGTCCATATTACATTCCTAGCTGTATAGTTAAACAATTTGTCAGCTCCATTTGTGTTCCTTTATCTTTACTTTTTAAATTTTCTATATAACGAACTAATCTCCCATCTCTTGGAAAGAATCGTTTATTATCCCTTTACATAAGAAGAACAGTAAATCTGATGTCTCGAATTATAGAGGTATTGCTTAACTAAGTGCTATACCTAAATTATTTGAACAAATTATCTGTGATCAATTGAAAAGATCGCTAATATCAGTTATCAGTCCATTTTAACAAGGATTTGTAAGAGGTAGGTCCATTTGTGCTAATCTTCTAGAATTTTCTTCTATCGTTAATAAGGGCTTTTTGTCTGGCTGCCAGACCGATGTCATTTTTACCGACTTTAAATTAATCGCTTAAGGAGTTCCACCTTCTTTTGTTAAATGGATACAAACCTACTTGGTAGGTAGATCTCAAAAAGTCTGTTTTAATAATTGTTTATCTAAAACTATAGATGTGTCTTCTGGGGTTCCACAAGGCAGTCATCTTGGCCTATTACTTTTTTTTATTATTTATAAATGATCTCCCCTTAGCTATGAATTATGCTCATTCACTAATGTATGCTGATGATGTCAAGTTATGTTTATCATATTATGATATTTCCTAACATAGTCTACGAGGGTTGCAACATATATTTCAAGACTGAGCAACAAAACATGTTGCAAGGTGCAATTTGACGTCTCTACCTTAAAGACCATTATTTTGGCCTAACTTACCAGAAAACATCGATGCTGTGTGTGAACCAGACATCTGCAACGAGTGACTTAGCTTGTGATTGCACTCAACATTTCATGAAACACTCACGAATGAGATCAGGCTTGCACTCTCACAAAAAAAAATGTCTTCTCTCACAAGCTTGCATGCAAAATCGTGAGTGCGCATAGCATTCGTACTCGTTTATTGCCTTGGCTTGGCTTAACTCTCAACATTGCTAACGAATGTCAAGTTGATTCGCAACTCAAACTGAGCTATTCGCGAATGCACACAAGCACTCGCGAATAGCTTGTGCGCTTGTGCATAGTGTGATAATACATATACACATATATGCATGCATGTCGCTGCGTACGCATTTCGCTGGGGGACCGAAATGCAAACGAAAGAAAGGCGCTGAAACTAAATATATATCTATCTCTCTCGTATTCTAACGGACTCTTCTTTTTTTTTTTCTACATGTTTTCAAAGCAAGTCGGTTGCCATTTAGCAAGCCTATTCGTTGATTCATGAATTATTGAGCATTTTGTTGCGAATAAAGCGAAGCGAATGCTGCAGCGATTAACTATTCGCATGCTTGTCACTTGCGAATGTATGCTACTTTCAATCGAGAGTATATACAAGCAGAAACTCTCATGATCTCTGCTGTAAGTGAATGTCACTCACACTTACTTACTTTTCGTTGCTACTCATCAGGCTTGTCTCTCATTTTTCGTGAGTAGTTCACAAGCGCGTTTTGTTGATTCATTGCAGGTCTCTGGTGTGAACTGATAAAGCAGGATCGCCATGTTACATACCGTGAGATTAAGGTATCCCTGGAACTAATATGTCTAGCATACAAAAAATATTATATACACGTTTGGTCGTCATAAATGTTTCTTCACATTGGATGCCGCATAATTTGACATTCGCTCAAAAGAAGGGTCGTGTTGATTGGTGCAAGCAAATGTTGAGGTGCGTCAAAAGCCGTCTACTCAATCGTGGCTGGTGACGAAACGTGGATATATGCGTATGAGCCCGAAACAGCAGTCGACCGTCTGGACTTTTAATACGAGCAAAATCCAACAAAAGTTACTCGCTCACGCAGCACTTCGAAGCAAATGATCGCATGTTTCTTCTCGAAATCCGAACATGTTGCGACCGTGCCGCTTGTGGAAAGAAGGACGGTCAATTTTGAATGGTATACAACCATTTTTTTGCCTGAAGTGTTCGATGAACCGTGGAAAACCAACCGACGAAGACGAATCATACTTCATCACGATAATGCGTGCTCTCACACTTTGGCCGTAACAAATGAGCTTTTGGACGCTCAAAACATTGAAGGGATGGGTCTTCCGGAGTACAGACCTGACTTGGCACCTGTTCTCCCACATCAAAAATAAACTGCGGTTTTCAACTCCCAAAAAAGCTGTTGATGCCTTCAAACGCATGTTTTGGAGGTATCTCCTTTAAAGAGTGGGAAAACTTCTTCACAAAATGGTTCGGGCGAATGAAAAAGAGTATCGATCATAATCGTGAATATTTTTAAAAATAATAAACCGATTTCTTCACATAAATTACCATTTTTCATGGTTAGGCTAGAAATATATGTAGCAATGTTAACTCGTTATATACTTGGTGTTTAGCAAACTATCTTAATTTAAATATTTCTAAATGTAAATACATGACATTTCATCGTAGGAAACCTGTAAACTTGTATTAATGATTTAGGCCTACTTATGGACCCTAAATTAAGTTTAACAATCATATTGCTTAAATTATTAAATTAAAGTCTTGATTTTATTAAGCAGTGGTCTAAGGAATTTTATGACCACTATACTACTAAACTTCTATACACATCACGTGTTCGTCCGTTTTAGAATTTACATCATGTATTTGGAACCCACATTATATAGTTCATCAAGATTGTATCGACTCTGTTCAAAAACAGTTTCTCTTATTTGCTCTCAGAATCCTCAATTAGGCTCCATATGTGACACGATTAAAACTTATTGATCCTCCGACTATATGCTCGACGGTCAATGCTCTCTTTCGTTTTTCTTCATAAGATTCTTTCTGAGGAAATTGATTCTTCTTATTTACTTCAATATTTATATTTAAATGTTCCCTCTCGATTCACGCGAAACTATGTGCCTTGATGGTTGTCATTTTGCACAGCAAACTATGCTAGCCACGATTCACCTTGGTCTCTCTGCTATACCTATATCAAATGTTCTCATCTATTCTCCTACAATTCTTCTTTAAACTGTGTAAAAAAAATCTGTCCTAAGCTATGTTCTTCAAAAAATTGTATTTTCATATTTTCATTTTAATCTTTTAATTTGTAATTGCGACTGCTTGGACCTCTCCATGCGATAGAGAAGTCTATATAGCTATGTCCGTCTGTCGGTCCATATGAACGCATGGATGTCGGAAACGGTAATGGATAGAGACTTCGTTCCCTCGATACCGATTTGAGTTTACATAATCGGGAGCTAATTGGAGCAGCGGTACTGGTACAGGGCCCCATACAGTCGTTTTCGCCCGACTGTAATTTTCTTACTTGTTGTCATTGGTGTATATTGTAGTACGTATAAAAACAAATGTTTATACTAGGGTTTGAGGTAAGTGTGATACGTGTGATAAGTTTCAATAAAAAAAAAACAACATTTTTAAAAAAAGAAAAAATTAAAAAATATTTACTTTTACAAATTTCTTATATGGTTAATTCAAAATCAAAATTCTGAATGTGACAATCCTGTTTTAAAATTTGGATGTTCAGTTTTAAGAAGTTCATAAAGCTCTATACGATTAATCGTTTTTGTACACGTATACGTGTTCCATCACAATGCTTGTCAGAAAAAAATCCTACCTACCGAAGATACAAGAGCCTATTGGTTTTGTGCAAATGTATTTGTTGAACCACCAAGCTTTTTTGATGGCGTATGTATCTATTAATATTTTGTTTGTGTATAGATAAAAGACGTTTTATAAATTTAAATGTTCACAATATATATTTGCGCGCGGCGCTTTGCAATAAAAAGGAATTAACGCGGTAGCACAATACGCTGACCCGTTGCACGAAATAAATGTATGTATATATGTATGTATGTAGGAGTACGCAAAAAAACTTCGCAACAACTAACCGACAATAGCGACAGACTGTGATCGAATCAAAAAGTAAGCAAAAGGGCGATAGTGCGCAGACTATTTAGCCCGAACGAAGTTAGCTAAAATGATCTAAATAACGGAGCGCGTCTTAGAATATAAATAACGGCGATGCACAAATGATTTGAATTTATGTTTAAGAGAAAATTAACAAATAATTATGATGCAGTTGCAATGACTGCGATAGACGCTACAGTGGCGACTGCTGCTCGCCCGAACATACTCCCCCCGTTGGAAGACCATGGCTTTCAACATCATCCTTAATCGGCAGCAGGCACAGCTTGTTAACAGCTCGACGTGTGACGCCCGTAGAAGTACGAAGCACTGCAACTCGAGCCACACCATCAGATCCAGTGACCAACTCTTGGACCCTATCAACGGGCCATTTCAAAGGAGGCAGGTTTTCGTCCTTTATAAGAACGACGTCGTTAACTTGCAATCCCGGCTGAGGAATCCGCCACTTAGCGCGCTGCTGAAGCAAAGTTAAGTACTCATTGCTCCACCGCTTCCAGAAAGTCTGTTGCAAAAAGGTGACGCGCTGCCAGCGGTCCAAACGGTTGTAGTTTAGATGTGTCACGTCAGGCTCTGCAATCGAAGTAAAAGGAGCGCCAATTAAAAAATGAGCAGGTGTCAACACATCCAAATCTGCAGGATTTTCTGAAATTGAGAATAAAGGACGAGAGTTAACTATTGCTGCAATATGACAGACGAGTGTGCGCAGCTCGTCAAAGCCCAATAGCGATGGTCCCACAAAGCGATAAAAATGATATTTCGCTGTTTTAACCGCCGCCTCCCACAATCCTCCAAAATGAGGAGACCTGGGAGGTATAAACCGCCAGTCAATATGTTCACCAACACAATGGTTCTGCACTGCACGCTGATGTTCATCACTTAAAATCAAGTGACGCAATTGAGCCAATTCGTTTCTCGCTCCTACGAAATTTGTAGCATTATCCGACCAAATTCGTTGCGGACGTCCACGAGTAAAAATGAAGCGCTTTAGTGCACCAATGAAGGCAGGCGTTGAAAGATCCCTTACAAGTTCAAGATGCATGGCTTTTGTTGCAAAGCAAACGAAGACGCTGACATAGCATTTGACAGGAGGCTTATTACGCGCTTCAGCCTTATAATAAAATGGCCCGCAATAGTCCACCCCTGTAACGAAGAATGCTCTTGAGGTCTCTACTCGGTCCTTTGGCAAATCTCCAATTATATGCTCTACTAGACGAGGCCTTTCACGAAAGCACCTCACGCATTTAGCGACCACTCTGGACACCGTCTTGCGGCCTCCGATGGGCCAGTCCTGCAGCCTAATTGATGCCAGCAACGCCTGAGGTCCCGCATAAAGATTTTGCTGATGAAAATGCCTTATAATGGAAGTTGTTAGGGAGTGTCCCCTAGACAAAATAAGTGGGTGCATAGCTGCAAAGCTTAATGAAGAGTTTTTCAGCCGACCACCTACACGAAGCAATCCAAACTTATCCAAAAAAGGCGATAGCGAGAATATAACACTGGAAGATTTAATCGTATGGGCTGACTCCAATGCCTTATATTCAGTCCATAGATTCACTCTTTGAACATGCCGAATTAAAATTTGTTCTCCATTCAGCAAATCCGTAGTAGAGATATCATTTGATCGTTTCCGTGCAATGAACTTGTAAACATAAGCGAAGATGCGACGCATACTTGTAAACGAGTTGATATACTTGCATTCTAGCAATATGTCAGAATGCGGTGAGCTAGTTAGTAGAATTGATCTTCGTGTTTCTGGTACGTAATTCCGACGCCGGCTAATCTTCTTGAGGCTTTGTGAGAAACGATGGACCATGCATCCAAAGTGTGGAACGAAGAAATTCACTAGGCAGAGCCCCTCTAGATAAAATGTCCGCTGGGTTCAAGGCAGTTGGAACATGCTTCCAATGCATGCCTGAAGTCTGCTGCTGAATAGTAGCTACCCGATTTGCCACGAATACGTTGAACTTAGATGGCTCCTCTGCGATCCAGGACAATGCGACAGTAGAGTCTGACCAGCAATAGTATTCGCTGGCATTCAGATTAATCTGCGCTATTTCGTACATGAGATTCGACAACAATGCAGCTGCCCAAAGCTCAAGCTTTGGAACCGTCAAGGTTTTGAGTGGTGCAACTCTAGATTTCGAACAAAGCAGATTAATCTCAACCCTCTGCTGATAAACTGAACGAATGTAAATGCAGGCTCCATAAGCCTCTATGCTGGCATCACAAAATCCATGAACTTCCACATGTGCATTAGGTATCAGAACGTAACGAGGAAAAACTGAATGTTGAACTGAGCCAAAATCTTTGCGAAGATCACACCAAGCAGTCTCAAGCGCCAAGGGCAAGCTCTCATCCCAACTCAGTTTTTCTCTCCATAATATCTGCAAGAATATCTTTGCCTTTGTAACTACAGGTCCAATTAGCCCAATCGGGTCATAAAACCCAGCGATGGTTGTTAAAATACTACGCTTGAATATTTTTGTCATTCAGTGGGTGTGAACGAAAATAAAAATGTGTCAGACGATGGTCTCCAAACAAGTCTTAATGTTTTCGTAATATCGCTGCCATCATTGAATCTCAGAAACGATTCTCTGTCTTCCAAAGAAAATTCGCTCAAAACGCCAGAATGGTTCGAGCACCACTTTCGAAGTTTAAAGCTCGCCTTTGCAAGAAGTCCTGAAGTTTGACTAATGATGTCAGCTATTTCTTGAGTAGTACTTGCACCGGTGATCAAATCATCAACATAAAAGTCATTCATAATTGTCTTGGAACCAATAGGGTAGACCAATTCTTCATCCATTGCCAATTGATGCATTGCGCGAATGGATAGGAACGAAGCTGGCTTGGTGCCATAGGTTACAGTGTCCAACTTGAAAATCTTGACTTCATCCATGGGCGATTCACGCCATAAAATACACTGCATAGAGTTATCTGGCGGTGTAATGCGCACGCAACGATACATTTTACGGCAATTGGAAAGGTTTGAAAACGAATCAAAATGTTGAATAGTTTTGGTAGTATAGTTGGTCCTACCATGAGCAATTCATTTAGTGAATATCCACTAGAAGATGCAGCTGACCCATCAAAGGCTACCCTTAGCTTCGTGGTTGTGCTATCGTTTTTTATGACACAGTGATGGGGTAAAAAATATCTGCATTTACTCACATCCTTAATATCTACAAGTGACAAATCGTCTATAATTGGGCCTCTTTGTTCCACTCCAAACATAAGAACACTTGGTGTAGTATTGATACTTGTATGTACTGAGTTATTTATTGCATACTCAAGTTTAATAACAAGTTTGTACCAATCAGCCTGATTTAATTGGCTTGATAGTTTTTCTAGCATTGGTGTCAACACTCTATTAACCCTCTCGACTTGTCCATTTGCTTGACGTGCACCCGTTGCGACTCTAATGTGACCAATATTTCGTTTCGATAAAAACTCAGCAAACTCTATTGAGGTAAAACAAGATCCTCTGTCTGATATTACCCTACTGGTACGGCTATAGAATTCAAAATATTTGGTTAAGCTTGCAATAACCTCCTTGGTACTCGTTGAATTGACAGGGAACAATTTTACATATTTCGTAAACGAATCTATCACCACTAACAAATGCTTTCGTTTTGAAGTAATGCTTGGCAAAGGGCCTAAGTGGTCTATATGAACTGTGTCAAACGGAATAGGTGCTTTTGGAATACTATGAAGCGTTCGATTGTTAACGAAATTTCGAATGTATTCACCAATTTTACTTCTCATTGATGGAAACCAATACTTCGATCTTAAGCTATTGAAACATTTATCTTCTGCAAAATGTCCCATTTTTTCATGGCACTGTCTTATTAATTGATCCTGCATTTGCAACGGTACATATAAAACAAATTGATCTTTAGAGGTCTTGCGATAAACAACTCCATCTGTTAATTCGAAATTTTTGACGGGTCCATTCTGTAAATTTTCTAGTATTTTAGCTATCGTAACATCTCTTATCTGCTCGCTTTGATCAATCAGATCAATATCATCCGGATTAACACCAACTATCCAAATACAATTATCACAAATTTTCGGTTCTACATTAATACCACTAGGCTCAAATGGTCGCGCATTTTGATTCAGCGGTTTAGCTTCATAGTTTAAAAACTCACTACATAAATAGTTATTTGACTCAATTAATGGACCAACACACGGTCGAATAGGGCATACACACGGATTTACTGGACATAGCCACTCTACAAACGACGTATCGTTACTTATTTTTTCAAAAAAAATTTTTATAACTTCTTTTCCACGTTCATCCATAGACTTCTCTAAAGTTATTCCTATGCTATCTCCTTCTGCATTACTTACTTACTTATGTGGCCATTAACCGTCTGCCGGTCATGGCCGCGTCTAGGAAGGCGCGCCAACCTCCATAGTCTTGTGCGCGCTGACGCCAGTCTTTTTGAATGCCAAGTACGGAGAGATCTCTCCATAACTGGTCATTCCATCGAGTGCCCGGTCGTCCTCGATGTCGGCGTCCACCAATCAAGTTTGAGTGGTGCTACTCTCGATTTCGAACAAAGCAGATGAATTTCAACCTCCTGTTGACAAACTGACCGAATGTAAATGCAGGCTCCGTAAGCCTCTATGCTGGCGTCACAAAATCCATGAACTTCCACATATGCATTAGGCATCAAAACATAACGCGGAAAAACGGAGTGCTGAACTGAGCCAAAATTTTTGCAAGATGTCTCGAGTGCCAAGGGCAAACTTTCATCCCAACTAAGTTTTTCTCTCCATAATAGCTGCAAGAATATTTTCGCCTTTGCTACTACGGGTCCAATAAGTCCAAGTGGATCATAAAACCGAACGATGGTTGCCAAAATAGTACGCTTGCATATTTTTTTAACTTTAGTGGGAGCAAACGAAAATAAAAAGTTATCAGACGATGGATCCCAAGCAAGTCCTAATGTCTTCGTAATACTGCTGTCATCATCAAATCTCAAAAAAGTTTCTCTATCTTCACAAGGCAATCCACTCAAAACACCAGAACGATTCGAGCACCACTTCCGAAGTTTAAAGTTCGCCTTTGCAAGAAGTCCTGAAGTCTGTCCAATAATTTCAGATATTTCTTGCGTATTGTTTGCACCAGTGATCAGATCATCAACATAAAAATCATTAAAAATTGCTTTTGAACCAATAGGGTATGATGAAACTTCATCCATTGCTAGTTGATGCATTGCGCGAATAGATAGGAACGAAGCTGGCTTAGTACCATATGTGACAGTGTCCAATTTGAAAATCTTGACTTCATTCATGGGCGATCCACGCCATAAAATACATTGCATATAGCTATCAGGAGCTGCAATGCGTACGCAGCGATACATTTTACAAATGTCTGCAGTTAGGGCAATTGGAAAAGTTCGAAATCGAACCAAAATGTTAAATAGCTTTGACTGTATGGTTGGTCCTATCATAAGCAAGTCATTGAGTGAATATCCAGTAGAAGATGCAGCTGACCCATCAAAGACTACTCTTAACTTCGTGGTTGTGCTATAATTTTTTACGACACAGTGATGGGGCAAAAAATATCTGCATTTACTGGCTTCTTTAGCATCAACAAGTGACATGTGCTCGAGCTCCAAATATTCTGATATGAACGACGAGTATTGCAATTTCAGTTCAGGATTTCGTTGGAATTTTCGTTCTAAGTTATGAAATCGACGCAGAGCTGATTGGTATGAATCGCCTAAAAGATCTGGACTAAGCTTCATTGGCAATCGAACAGAAAATTCACCAGACGCTAAACGAGAGTAATGAGTCTTGAAATGAACTTCACAACCCAACTCTTCCTTTGTCATCTTGCTGATAGATCCGTGATCATTTTTAATCTCCCAGAATTGACGAACTATCTCGTCCAATTTAATATCAGACTCACTAGTTTCACTAGGCTTGTCTTGAATAGCGAGCGATGACGATTTTGAGTAATGCTGGGATCCACCAGAAATAATCCAACCAAGACGAGTCTTTTGCAGCAACGGTAAGCCTGATCCTAGCCGAATCTGACCTACGCACATAAGGTCGAAAAATATGCCTGCACCTATGAGCATATCAATACGCTGCGATTTGAAAAACTGCTCATCAGCTAATTGAACATTCAATGGTATGTTCCAGTCCGTAGTATCGAAACTGAAACTAGGCTGGTTGTCAGTAATTTTCGGAACTATTAAAGCGAAAGCAGATGATGAATAATCCGACAATTGTGACTGGAAAAATACATTGACAGCAGAAACTTCAGTCACAAAGTCATTGGCTCCAATACCAGCAACAGAAATATTCCATTCAGTACGCTTTAGCTGAAGCTGATGGGCGAAGTGAGACGTAATAAAATTAAGCTGCGATCCCGAGTCTAAAAGTGCGCGACAAGGAAATAAGACACCATGACGATTTTTAACAAGTACTACTGCAGTGGCCAAAAGCACCACATCAGGGTTGAGACCTTGAGCAAGAAGGACTGTGGAGGGTGAACCATTGTTAGTCGATGGAGCTATTTAATTTTCTGTTTGAGAGATACTGATGGTTGAGGGATCCGATATGGGTTGCGAATGATCATTGTTGAAGTGCAATAAAGTATGGTGCTTTACATTGCAATGATGTCCTCTCTTTAGGCAATTAAAACAAAGATTTAGTTTTTTAACTTCTTTCTGCCGTAAAAACGGTGACAGGTTGGCAAATCTTGAACAAGTGTATATAGAATGGCCTGCCATATCACAAAATAAGCACGTAACAACAGTGTTATTAGCCACAAGGAATGATTTTTGATGGATATTAGTAATATTGTTGTTCTTGCCCACCTGAGATCCTTGTGCACGCGACGAAGTTGCATGCTCTACTACCTCCAAGGTCTGACAGCGTCTGTCCAAAAATGATGAAAAGGATTCCCACGATGGTATCTCAGATATTGGCGAAGCTTCCTCCCACTTTGCTTGGGTGCTGCTATCCAGTTTTTGTAGTATCAACTGGATGATAATACTACCAGCAATTTGTTCAGTGGTGCCCATCGTCTTTAAAGCACGCATATGTGCATTAAGACTGTCCGAAAGCGCTCGAAGTCTTTCCACGGACGTTGACTCCATCTTCTTTAGCCCGAAGATCTCCTTGATGTGTGCCTGAAATGCAAGACGTTTATTATAAAATCGTTTATTGAGCAAATCCAAAGCGATATCATAGTTGCCCTCATTTATTTCCAAAGATCGGATGGTGTCGAGCGCAGCTCCTTTTAGGCACGAACGAAGATGCTGGAACTTCTTAATTTTTGATAAATCCAGATCATTGCCGACGATCGTACTAAACATTGAATTGAAATCCGCCCATTCAGTAAAACCGCAACTGAAAGTAGGTAACCGAAGTTCGGACAATCGAGACCGCGCGCGACTAGCATTCAATACAGAGATAATGTCGGACGAATTATTGTTTATAAGCGTTGAAGTGTGTGATGGTGCACAAGCCCGTTTTTCGCGCAACTGACGACAGAATTTCGACTTAGCGTCCATGTACAATGAAATAAAACTTGACCGATTGTCACTCTTAATTTCATTTCTGTCACACACTTCGAGCTCTGTTTGATACTTATCGAAAATATTGTAACACCTTTCGAATAAGTCTATACGCACTTGTAGTTCGTCCTCACTGAAATCTTGCAAGCAATCATGTGACACATTTAACCGATTTAATTGTTCTTTGATTGCATCACATTTGTCTTTAAGGAACAATATAGAGTCGTCCATAGACTGAGAGTCTCTCACTGGAGTCGACATCTTAGCACAAACTGAATCAAATTAATTTTATATAATTTGCGAAATTATATGTAAAAGTCACTGCGACTCCGAATTCCAGAATACAAATGTGCCGAACTAATTTAACCGCGTAGGAGATGTATGTAAGCACATATGTATATAATATACTGAAAATGTTTCTATTTAAGCGCGTTCGAATATTAGCAAACGGAAAAGGTCAACGAACGCGAACCGTTCAAAAGGAATGCAAATAAATAGCCGTACGGTATTGTTTTTGTAGTTGCTGCACTTGCAATTGCACTAAATTTGAGACTATTTAGCCCGAACGAAGCTAGCTAAAATGATCTAAATAACGGAGCGCGTCTTAGAATATAAATAACGGCGATGCACAAATGATTTGAATTTATGTTTAAGAGAAAATTAACAAATAATTATGATGCAGTTGCAGTGACTGCGATAGACGCTACAGTGGCGACTGCTGCTCGCCCGAACAGTATTTAACAGGTAGAAAAAATGGTCGGAGACCCCAAAAGTTACCCCCACTATGGTCAGGAGTGATAGAGGAGTCGATATAGACATGTCCGTCCGTCCGTCTTTATGAACGAAAGGATCTCGGAAACGGTAATAGATAGAGACTTCGTGTTTTTTGCATTCGACTAGGACTGCTCCGGAATTTTACAAGTTTATTTTAAAAATCTGCACCTCCCCTCTTCCCCATAAAATCACCCCCAAGGCTAAAAATTTCTTCGGCACAAAACAAATTGAGTAAACCAGTATAGAGATAACGTCCCTTTAAGCCAAAATCCAAAAAGTTCATCAAAATCGAATAATAAATGACATTAAAAAATGTTTTATAAGGCACTTATTCGTGCAGTAGGATGTGGTCATAAGCGTGGTCATAAGCTCGGGAAACTGGTACTGGGCCTCTTATAGTCAGTTACGCCCGACTGTAATTTCCTTACTTGTTTTTTTACAAAGGTACATGATCAACCAAAAGTTCTTGCAAATTCTCTGTCGCTCCATGTATCAGGCATAGCAATAGTATTTCTGTATTTTGAACATTATTTGTTGCTGGATTTTGAAATTTACTTTTTCAAGTTTTTGATGATATGGATCAAAATGTAGTTTGAATTGAATCTAATTTTGATGGAATATTGGAAACTTCAATTACATCATTAGTAGGCCAAACTTCTTTGTAAAGCTTCTTACGACATTTGTCGCATAAATATATTTAGGCAGGTACGTTTTTGACAATAATTTTTGTTCTGCCGATTTCACGAGTTTAACGTTTTTATATAATTATTTAATTTTTTATAACTATATAAACTTAAACAGTTGCTTTACAGATAATATAAGACAAAGTTACTCACTGAACATCTTATTTCTAAACTTTAACGCTAAAAAATTGGAAAGTTACAACCCCTTAGACCCGTGGATGATTTTTGTTTAGTCGCTCAGTTGAACGACTGTGCCTCGACTCACAGCTATAGGATGCTCCAAGCAGTCGCAATTACAAATCAAAAGATTAAAGTGCAATTATGAAAATACAATTTATTGAAGTTTAGTTTAGGACAGATTTTTTTATATTCTAGGAGAATAGATGATTTGTTATAGGTATAGCAGAGGTTTTGCTGTGCAAAACGACAACCATCAAGGCACATAGTTTCGAGAGGGAACATTTAAATAAAAATATTGAAGTAAATAAGAAGAATCAATTTCCTCAGAAAGAATCTTATGAAGAAAAACGAAAGAGAGCATTGACCGTCGAGCATATAGTCGGAGGATCAATAAGTTTTAATCGTATCACATATGGAGCCTAATTGAGGATTCTGAGAGCAAATAAGAGAAACTGTTTTTGAACAGAGTCGATACAATCTTGATGAACTATATAATGTGGGTTCCAAATACATGATGTAAATTCTAAAACGGACGAACACGTGATGTGTATAGAAGTTTAGTAGTATAGTGGTCATAAAATTCCTTAGACCACTGCTTAATAAAATCAAGACTTTAATTTAATAATTTAAGCAATATGATTGTTAAACTTAATTTAGGGTCCATAAGTAGGCCTAAATCATTAATACAAGTTTACAGGTTTCCTACGATGAAATGTCATGTATTTACATTTAGAAATATTTAAATTAAGATAGTTTGCTAAACACCAAGTATATAACGAGTTAACATTGCTACATATATTTCTAGCCTAACCATGAAAAATGGTAATTTATGTGAAGAAATCGGTTTATTATTTTTAAAAATATTCACGATTATGATCGATACTCTTTTTCATTCGCCCGAACCATTTTGTGAAGAAGTTTTCCCACTCTAAAGGAGATACCTCCAAAACATGTGTTTAAACCTAAACATAGTCAAACAGCGCGTTATCGCATGTCAGTATGCGATGCATACCAACAGAAGAGCAGCTCATCAGAAAGGCTGATAAGAAGTGTCCCACGGTCTCATATCATCTCATATCGTTACGCACTTAACGCAAAGAATCGACAGCTTATCACGTACCTTGAAATGTTCGTTCACACAGTCTGACATGACGTCTTATCAAAGGCAATGCTGTGCATGCATACATTTTAAATATATCACAACACACATACAGTCCACTAAACCCGAAGCATTACCTAAGTAGCCATAAATCAATGAGCTGCTGATATACTAAACAAACACACATTACCGCTGATAAAGACCAACGCATATTAAGATAGTGTAAGAAATAGTATATATGTCGAAATTATAATTAAATAAAATGTGTACGTTTTAGTATTCAAAAGGGATCAGTCGTTTTTAATTGTAGTGCGTGTGCATTTGCAACATGCGTTTGAAGGCATCAATAGCTTCTTTGGGAGTTGAAAACCGCAGTTTATTTTTGATGTGGGAGAACAGGTGCCAAGTCAGGTCTGTACTCCGGAAGACCCATCACTTCGATGTTTTGAGCGTCCAAAAGCTCATTTGTTACGGCTGAAGTTTGAGAGCACGCATTATCGTGATGAAGTATGATTCGTCTTCGTCGGTTGGTTTTCCACGGTTCATCGAACACTTCAGGCAAACCATTCAGAATTGACCGTCCTTCTTTCCACAAGCGGCAATGTCGCAACATGTTCGGATTTCGAGAAGAAACATGCGATCATTTGCTTCGAAGTGCTGCGTGAGCGAGGAACTTTTGTTGGATTTTGCTCCAGACGGTCGACTGCTTTTTCGGGCTCATACGCATATATCCACGTTTCGTCACCTGCCACGATTGAGTAGACGGCTTTTGACGCACCTCAACATTTGCTTGCACCAATCAACACGACCCTTCTTTTGAGCGAATGTCAAATTATGCGGCATCCAATGTGAAGAAACATTTATGACGACCAAACGTGTATATAATATTTTTTGTATGCTAGACATATTAGTGCCAGGGATGCCGTAATCTCACGGTATGTCACATGACGATCCTGCTTTATCAGTTCACACACAGCATCGATGTTTTCTGGCACAACGACCGATTTTGGGCGACCTTCACGAAATTCGTTGGTTAGCGAACTGCGGACACGATTGAGTTCATTGTACCTGTTTTTCACAGTGGCCAAGGATGGAGCTTCATCACCAAAAGATGATTTGAGTTTATTGGTGCACTCTTGTCTTTATAATCCACGTCGAAAATCGTAATAAATCATCACACGAAAATGTTGACGGTTTAATTAAATTTTTTGGTCAAAAAGAATTTTTCAGGTGCCTGTAAAGAAACCAAATTGCGTTCGTACGACAAAGTGTTCACAGTAAGCTAGGCCAAAATAATGACCTTTAAGATGGAGACGTCAGATTGCACCTTGCAACATGTTTTGTTGCTCAGGCTTGAAAAATATGTAGCATCACTCGTAGACTATGTATGGAAAACATCAGAATATGACACACATAATTTGACATCATCTGCACAGATTAGTGTTTCGAGGGAACGAAGTCTCTATCTATTACCGTTTCCGAGATCCGTGCGTTCATACGGACAGACAGACGCAAATGGCTATATAGATTTCTTTATCGCTCCTGACCATAATGGGGGTATTTGTAGGGTCTCCGAACATTATTTCTACCTGTTACATACATTTGCATAAAACCAATAGGCTCTTGTACCTTCGGTACAGGGCCTAAAAAGATCGTAAAACATTTATTTTTTGGGTGGTTTTTTTCAGAGTATGCCTCATATATGTTTGGAGAAACCACGACGTCCAGTAGAGTGATCGAGTTTCCGTAAGAAATGTTCAGTTTGTAGAAACTAGAGACTCGTAGCTCTATTGGCTTTATTAGACTGATCCAATGTAATGAACTCCAGTTGCCCTGAGAGAGTCGATTTTGTGGATTTACCCAGTGCAGCGGAAAATTCATCAATTGATTAGCATTTTTTGGTTGAACACGGAAACATGTTCGATTAGTAGATCGTGCTGTCTAACCGTTGACAATTTAAAATCGGTAACGTGGGCAAGGCGGTGTACAGCTAAGGCTGTCAGCTGTACTCCGCCTTGTAACGTCAGTTCATGCGAATGTAAATCAGTGAAGAAATGAGGGTTGGGTAAAATAAAAGGATGTCGACAGTAGTAAAATCAGCTAGTCGTGTGGATTTCTAATATTTTTTGTCTGATATTATAGGTGACATTTGGCTCTGGCTATGTAAAAGTTTAAAATTCTCTAAGAAACGTCAACTTGTATCCGGAGACATAGTAAGTGTCGTAGTCAATCCAACGAATACCCCGATTTCTTCGCCATTCGTGATGCAACTTGTTGTGACAATAAATGTTGATGTAGCTGCAGTACGTGCTGGGCCTTCTAATGTTCCGCCTACTCCAATTGCACAGAAACTCACTGGTATTTCTGTCGTTGCTCCATATAAGTCGATATTTATTTCTCGTCTTACAGCAACAATCACTAAAGCTTATATCAAGAATTTTCGCAGCTTGATTCTACCCCAAATGTTTCGGTTTTGAAATTTAATTTCGATTATTCTCGTTCTTTTTCTTCCTGTAAGGTGATTGTTTAGCCAAGTGACATTACCGTACATGAATATGCACATAAAAATAAATATGTTTCACAGCAAAATTGAATTGCCCAGTCCTTCTAAAATATCAAAAATCCAAGTTCGCTTTCTCTCCTTATTCACTCTCATGATGTGAGAGGGCTAAGAACTAATTTTGGAGATTTTTGTCTCAATAGTTTATCTATTAGTGCTTACGTCATCGTTTTTACGGTAACGTAGGAACATTTTGGAAATTCTGAATTATTCTGTGACATCTTTGTTTCATTTAGAAAAGATCGTCTTAATCGTTCTGGTGGAGGTGTGCTGATCAGTGTTGCTGTTTTTGTAGGCAAAAAAAAAAGCTAGATCATCAAAATAATAAAGTCAAAACCAGCAAAATGTTTAAGAAAAAAAAAAGCTACAAAAAAGCTGATAATTGAATACTGTTTTTATACTTTTCACACAGAATTTAACTTTTTTAATCTAAACAAATTTTTGAAGTAAAATAGTTTTGGTTATTTCAACCTTTTTGGAGTGTAAGGAGTATTTAATATTTATTAACAAATATTTTTTTTCTCACTAGACAGATTCAAAACAAGTAGGAAAATTTCAGTCGGGCGTATCTTACTGCAAGAGGCCCTGTACCAGTTTAGGTCGCCTAACAAATACATTAAATGTTTTCCAAACTTATGACCACTTCCTACTGCACGAATAAGTGCTTTATAAAACATTTTTTAATGTAAGAAAAGAAAAGAAGGGTCGTTACAATTTAATTGCTTATAGAATCGTCATTTATTATCCGATTTTGATGAACTTTTTGGATTTTGGCTTAAAGGGACGTTAACTCTAGACTGGTATACTCAATTTGTTTTGTGCCGAAGAAATTTTTAGCCTTGGTGGTGATTTTATGGGGAAGGGGGGACGGGCAGATTTTTAAAATAAACTTGTAAAATTCCGGAGCAGTTCTAGTCGTATGCAAAAAACACGAATTCTCTATCTATTACCGTTTTCGAGATCCTTTCGTTCATTCAGACGGACGGACATGTCTATATCGACTCCTCTATCACTCCTGACCATTATGGGGGTAACTTTGGGGGGTCTCCGACCATTATTTCTACCTGTTACATACATTTGCACAAAACCAATAGGGTCTTGTACCTTCGGTACATGGAATTTTGAAATTTTTTTTAAGGCACTTATTCGTGCATTAGGAAGTGGTCATATGCTCGGGAAACATTTAATGTGTTTGTTAGGAGATCTGAACTGCTACAGGGCCTCTTACAGTCGGCTTCGATAGTCGAAATTTCGATTATCTCTATCGCTTACATTTAAAATATATTTATATTGGTTAAATTTTATTTTCAGTTGCAATCTACATCTACACTATTATTATAAAATATGAAGGATTTGCATTTTTGTATATTTGTAACAAATATGGACCAATTTCAATTTCTAATTTCTTTTACAATTAGAATATAATAATTAGGGATCCCTACTAAAACTTCAATAATGTGATCCAAGGTGTAAAAATACTAGCCATAATATGTCTTTTACCTCATGTAGTGCGGAAACTATTGATGATAGCACAAACAAATGTTCTACAACATCAAAGAACAAATCAATATGTGAGCTGAAGGCCTCGACGCTAGTGCTCGTTTTGTTATAATTAACTTTAATATTTTTATTTTAGTGAAAACTTTGTATTAGAGTTAGTTTTAAATAATAATAATAATATCAATATGTATAATAAACGATAACATATGTCCGAATGTGTAGTTATGTCATTATAACTACTCACATCTTAAGAGGTGATAGAAAAAATAAAATAAGACTTGAAAATTTCAATCTGGGCGATACCTCAGCAACGCAAGCCGGGTCCGCTAGTGATTCATAAAATTATTTTTACACTATATTAATTTTCATGAAAAAGCTGTTAATTTCTTTAAAATTCGATTAGTGCTAGTGGCGACAAAATTGTGTGACTGAGGTTAGGACTGCGGTCTAATGTTGCACTACGAGATGAGTGGAAATGGGTATGTCCATTTGTCTGGATGTTTTTTGTTGTTCTTCATTTTATAGAATATCAATAGTCTACATCCACCGTTAAGGGTGGTCCCCATACGAATCTACCGCCTATTTTTGGTTCTGGTTTAATAATTTATTTTGTTCTATATATAGCTATATTTGTCATATGCAGGTTCTGAAGGACATAAGTTATTACAAGATGACCTCAATGCGTTGTACAGCTGGTGTCAACGTAATAGCTTAGTTTTGATCAGCGCTAAGTGTAAAGTGATGTCTTTTTGTCGGAGAAACCCTCTAATAAATGCATATTTTATTTACAACTCGGAACTGGAACGAGTTTTACGCTTAAGTGATCTTGGTGTTCTTTTTGATCCCAAATTATCTTTTGTTCCCCATATAGATTATATATCAAATAAAACTATGGGAATGTTAGGATTCATTAAACGTTGGTCAAAAGAGTTTAATGATCCATACATTACAAAATTATTATTTATCTCTTTAGTGCGCCCCATTTTAGAGTACGCTTCTTGTGTTTGGAGCCCTCAATAAAGTATACATCAGGCACATTTAGAATCTGTTCAGAAACAGTTTCTTCTTTTTGCCTTGCGTAACTTAGGCTGGGACCCCAATGTTTACTTACCTCCCTATATTCATCGACTAAATCTAATTAATTTATCAACTTTGGCAATGATGGCAGTACTGTTTATGCAAAAGCTTATCTCTGGTGAAATATATTCTCCATATTTACTTCAGGGTTTAAATTTTTCTGTACCTCTCAGAAGTACTAGAAATTATGATTTTTTTTACCTGCACAACCAATTATGCATGCAACGATCCATATCGAATTCTATGTTCGGTTTATAATAAGTATTACTCATTAAATTCCATATCTCCAGGTCTCTCTTTAAATTCAATTCGAAATGCCATACTTTCACCTAATTTGTAATATATTATCCTTAACTTTAAGTCTTATTATAAGTATATTAATAAAATTTTTTTTAATGCAACAGATTTAGTATATATATTATGTTGTTGTTAATTGACAAATAAAAAAATAAATAAATATCCGTTTTATAAATATATTCAAGGGCATTGTCCATCCACATTTAACGATTTCTATTCCATGGTTGTGTATCAGTTCCATATATTTAATGTGATTAAGTAACGGTAAAAGGGCCCAAGAAAAAATCGACATCATGACTTTAAAATTTTGGTTTCGGACAAGTATCATTAGGATACTGTTAAATAAAATTTTGAGTAATCTCCTTCATTAAGTTTGTGGTTGACCGCCATTAAAAACAAATGGAATTCAAAAAAAAATATTAGAAAAAAACGTATTCTTATTATGAAAACTGCTGAACAGTCTCTAAAGTGATGGATGCATCCAGGTTTAGAAACATTTTGCACAAATTGGGGATATCATTAACTACGTCTTCAATAATGACGAAAATTTATCCATAGAGAATTGAACCATATATGAATTTTGCTTGTACATTTTGCAAAAAGTTTTGTTAAATATTTAAAAAAAAAAGGCGAAAAACTAGCTAAACTTACATTTAAAAAAACTACAATTATCTCTCTTCCCACATTTTATGATTTTTTCTTGCAATCGACATTAAAAAGAGCTAAACACTGAACATCTACTCAGTGCGGTCGCATTTTGTTAAGCTCTATACATTAATCATTTTCGTTTGTTTTAATTCAATTTTCATTCAAACATTGTATTTATTTTACTAAATTCAAATATTTTGTGTAATAATTTTGTTAATTACATTAATTATCTTTTTAATCGATTTTGTTATAATTTAAAAACATTTTTAATAATGCGCGCCTCATTGGTTTGTTCACTCTCTCACTTTTTTTCATTTCTTTTTTATTTGTTGCTGCTTTTCTTTTTCAAAGTTTGCTTTGCTTTTAACAACACACAAATTGTTGTTATTATTTAACGCAATGATATTGTTTTGTTGTTGCTTACTGTTTCAAAGCATTTTATTTTTTTTTTGTCTATTGGATATATTTACTCTTTAGTTGTACTGCGCATTACAGTAATAGCTAAAACTACGCTCCTTTTTTTATTTGTTGTTTAACGTATTTTACGATATTAAATTCAATTATGAATTGCTACGATACGCGTTGCAAATACAAGAACAAGATCTGCAATGAGGAATTGTTGTTGTGATAACGTTTTGCACTGCAAATGTGCTGGGCTTACAGGCCGCGTTCTTGATGAAATTAAAGAACGTAAAGGTTTGCGCTGGATCTGCAATGAATGTAGATCGACGAAAACTAAGATTTTTACATTCATGAAGCAGACTCGGGATGGCTTCACAAATCTCAAGCGCGATTTTAAGGCAATGTCAGACAAGTTTCTGAAACTAGAAAATTATTTTAGTGACATGAAATGTCTGAATTTCTCGCCTAAGCGTAAGAAGAGGAATTCCCTAAGGCAAAACCTACTCCGGTTTTTGCTACACCAGTAGCAAATTTTAAGAGCAACTCTAGGGAGCTAACAGCTGATTTTATGTCAGTTGTAGAACCTCCAAAGGAGCCTCGAATATATCTGAGGACAATTCAACAAGTTTAACGAACTCTAGTTCATCTGTGCAGCCACAAGTTGTTTCAATGGATGTTGAAACGGCTGCAATTCACGCCAATCCTGATTCTGTACCTACCTTAATTGCTCAGAAACCTATTGGGCTTACTGTTTTTGTTGCACGTAAGTCGATATTTATTTCTCGCCTTGCAGCAACTACTACGGAAGATGATATCAACGCTTTTATCAATTTACAGCTAGATTCTTCCCCAAATGTTTCAGTTTCAAAATTTAATTTTAGTTACTCTCGCTCAATTTGTCGCTTTTCGATACTCTCCTGTCCGCTAGATTTTGGCCTAAATGCATTGTTGTGCATGAATACGTTTATAAAAATAAACGTGCTTCAGAGCAAAATGCAGTTGAATTTACTGGTTCTTCTTCCAACATACTAAAAAACTAATTTTGCTTTCTTTCCTTATTCACTATCAAAATGTGAGAGGGCTAAGAACTAAACTTAGAGATCTGTACCTTAAAAGTTTATCTGAGAGTGCTGACGTCATTGTTTTTACTAAACGATGGCTTCAACCGAATATTTTAAATTCTGAAATATTCTGTGACAACTTTGTTTCATTTCGGAAAGATCGTTCTAATCGAAATGGGGGAGGTATATTGATATCTGTTTAATCGTATCTGACGGCTGAAGATATTTGCATTTCCAATATTGAATTTATTGAATTTATGTGTGTTAAAATTTCATTTTGTGATTTTAACATTTTTACGTTACTTGCTCATACATCCCTCCGTCTTCGGAAATGAGCATTGACTTGCTTAATGCTACAGCGATTTCTCGTATAGCTACAGGGTTACCGGATAAAGATCATATTATAGTTATGGGAGATTTAAATTTACCCAATATAAAATGGTTTATGACTGATAATTCTTCCAATTCAATACCAACTGCCAACAATGACTTTCTAGATATTCTTTTTGATTTGTCTTTGCAACAGTGTGACAACATTTGCAATATTTCAAGTCGGTTTCTGGATCTGGTATTTGTTGACATTAGTTTCAATATATCCGTTAAAAGAATACCTCCGGTAATATTAATACCACCCTACTTTGCAGCTTTCTTTTCAGCTCGATAAAGTTCCTCGTGTGGGGAATGGTAAATCTCTTCATCGTGTCAGATGTTTTAAGAAAACTGACTACGCCAAGTAACATCAACTTTTATTCAGTACTGATTGGACAGTTCTCGAAGCGTGAACTGACGTTGAGGTGGCATTGAAAATTTTCTATTCAACCATTTTTAATTACTTTGACAGATGTATTCCTTACACAACTGTGTCAAATTCATCCAATAGGCTACCTTGGCTATCTCGTAGCATTAGTCGTTTAAAAAATATTAAATCTCGCCTTTTAAAAAAATACAAAATAACCGGTTTCACTGTCGATTACAGTAAATTTTCTATTGCTCGCTCTAACTGTAACTCATTAAATAAACAGTGTTACGCTGCTTATTTATTAAGAATTAAAAACAATGTGCGCATTAATCCTAAAAGCTTTTTCAAATTTGTTAATATTAAACGTAAAAATTCAGCTTATCCCGCTAACTTTCGTCTTAAAAGTGATGAAGCTTCCTCTGATTCTCAGAAATCGGATTTGTCTGCTTCTTTCTTTCAATCTGCCTACACTAAACTGTACAACATCGTATCCTTTTGTTATACCATCCTTCAACTTTATATCATCTCCTGTAATTACCATATCTAATGTGCAAGTTTCTCTTAAATCTATTAAATTTTCATGTCTCCCTGGTCCTGATAACATTTGTAGTTGTATACTAAAACAATGTGCCAGTTCTATTTGTGCTCCATTGTTTTTTCTTTTTAAACTTTTTATAAAATAAAGAAAATTCAATCAAACAAATCTTTTACTATCCCTTTACACAAGAAGAGCAGCAAATTAGATGTTTCGAATTTTAGAGGTATTGCTTAATTAAGTGCTATTCCTAAATTATTTGGACGAACTATCACTGATCAATTACACCGAACGGTTATGTCATTGGTTAGTCCTTTGCAACATGGATTTGTTAAAGGAAGATCCATTTGTACCAATCTTTTAGAATTCACCTCTATCGTAAATAAAGGTTTTGTGTCTGGCCGCCAGACCGATGTTATTTATACAGATTTTAGCAAAGCTTTGGACAGTGTATGTCATATTTATCTTATACATAAACTGAAACCTTTTGGATTTCCTCATTCTTTTGTAAATTGGACACAGTCCTACATTGTAGGAAGATCTCAAAAAGTCTTATTTAACAATTGTTTGTCTAAATCTATAGATGTGTCTTCTAGTGTTCCACAAGGAAGTCATCTTTGGCCATTATTGCTCTTTGTTTTATTCATAAATGATCTTCCTTTGGCAATAAATCATGCTCATGTATCAATGTATGCTGATGATGTCAAACTATGTTTGTCATATTTTGAAGTTTCTGATGATAGTCTATTACAATTAGATTTGAACTCGTTACATACTTGGTGTTTAACAAGCTATCTTAATTTAAATATCTCTAAATGCTAATGCGTAACATTCTATCTCAGAAAACCTTTTATTATGAC
Source organism: Leucophenga maculata (assembly GCA_035044805.1). Classification (NCBI taxonomy): domain Eukaryota; kingdom Metazoa; phylum Arthropoda; class Insecta; order Diptera; family Drosophilidae; genus Leucophenga; species Leucophenga maculata. The sequence continues at coordinate 5,251 of JAWNNP010001398.1, read as the reverse complement.
CTACTTTCTGGGTGTTCATAACCTTAGTAGGGAAATTTGTATTAATGATTTAGGTATCCTTATGGACCCTAAATTGAGCTACAACAATCACATTGTGAGCATGGTTAATAAAGCTTAAGGTGTTTTCGGTTTTATAAAGCGGTGGTTATACTACAAAACTTCTACACACGTCACTTGTTCGTCCGATCTTGGAATTTGCATCATGTGTTTGGAACCCACATTATGTAATTCACCAAGAGCGTATCGAATCTGTTCAAAAACAGTTTCTGTTATTTGCTCTCAGAAACCTAAATTGGGCTTCTGAAATATCATCATATATGGATCGATTGAAACTTATTGATCTTCCATCTCTCTCTGCTCGACGGTCAATACTCTCTGTCATTTTCCTTCACAGGATTCTGTGGGGAAGTTGATTTTCCTTATTTACTGCAATCTATTTCTTTAAATGTTCCCTCACGCTTTACGAGTAACTATATGCCTTTATGGTTGTCATTTTGTTCAACAAACTATGCTTGCTACGATTCACCTCGTCTCTCTGCTATACCTATAACAAATATTCGCATCTATTCTCCTACAATTCTTCTTTAAACTATATTAAAGAATCTGTCCTTTACTCTGTACTTCATTAAATTCTATTTCCATTTTTCATTTTAATCTTTGTATTTGTAATTTGTATTTGTAACAGTCGGTCAACTGGGCGACCAAACAAAAATCCTCCAATGGGTCTGAGTGGTCGTAACTTTCCTCTTTGATCATTAAAGCGTGTTTTCTTGTTTTGTAAATATAAAATAAGATGTTCAGTTGCGAACTTATTATATTAAAGCAACTGTTTAGATTTTATGTAGTTGTAGTAAATAAATAAATAAATCTAGCGGGATAAAAGCTGAAACGGCAACACTAGTGCTGATATCAGTCAAATCGTATCTGCTATCGAATGAAATTTGTATTTTCGATAAGGCTATTGAAATTATTTGTGTTTAAGTTGAGCAGAGAATATTCGTGATATAACATCAAGTTGGGTTGAATTTTTTTAGTTTTTTGCTTCAATATGGTTTGCATTAAAACTGCACATTGGCAAAGTATCTTCGGTTGTGTGCATAAGCAATATTGTATAACAATTAAAAAAATATACAAGAGATCATCCACTAATACTATACTTATAACATATTTACATATTTTCTATATGTATATACTAGCTGTGCTCTGCCACGCGTTGCCGCGCCTAATAAAGAATATTAATACAAGTATTGTCTATATACATATGTATGTATGGTCTTTATACACAGCTCAACCCTCGTACATTTCCCGGTCGCATTTACATGAATTCCAAATTTCATCCCTACACCTCAAATTGAAGCATGTTGTGATTAATTATCAAGTGCTGGTTTTTATTTATTTAACATTGGCGATGTTTTACTCGCTCGTTTTTTTGTGTTAGGTTTGGTTTTATAGATTCTTTAAATGCAAGCTAAAAAGAATTAACATTTTTAAAATTTCTCGCTATAATATGCAGTTTATAATATTCATTTTTTTATTGTTTATTGTAAATATTTTCAGATAACGTGGAAAACACATTTAGTGTTGTGTTTTATAACTTTACTTCGATTTCAATGCAAGACTGGAAAACTTACGAGAAAATGCGACATGTGGCATATAAACGCTTGTTATTAGAGCCAATTAACGACTATTTGCCGAATCAAATTGATGATCAGGTAAAAGTTAAAATTGTATGGTTTAGCAATATATATATATATATATCAACTTACTTTGATGGCTTTAAACCGTCGATCGGTTATGGCCGTATTTATGAAGCTGATATGGTGTTGCTGGTGCCAGTTTTTATAAATGCCAAGAACGCGGAGATCTCTTTATACATGCTAATTCCAACGTGTGCACGGTTGACTTCTACTACGTCTTCCACCAATCAAGTTTGGGGCCCCTATAAACCATGTGTACTGGAGCTTTTTCTTCCGTTTGAATGAGGTGACCAGCTCAGTGCAGCCGATGGAATTTTATGAGCTGGACTTTGTAAACCTTATCGAATAGCTCAAAAAGCTCGCGGTTCATACGGGAACAAAAATTCTGCGGAGAATTCGCCGCTGGGCATGAATTACTCAGATGGCAGCCCATCAGAGCCTGCCGCTTTGTTACTTTTCAGCTTTCTTATAACCGAATCGACCTTGTAATAATCCGGTTGCTCAACAATACAGTACAATATTTTCGTCTTTACATAAAGTTACTACGGGTTTGAAACCTTTGGTCAGACGCTATACCTTTTGATAAAGTTTCATTTTTTTTTTTATCACACACTCCTTTCTTGCTCCTTTTTCTTGCTTTTGAAAAAGCGCTTCTGCAGTAGCGGTGCGACACTCCTCGTCGTACCAAGAGTTAGTCAAAGGTTTTGTATAACTTATAACCTCCTTGGCAGCCCTACCCATGGAGCGATATGTTACCATTGCGGCACAGAGTAGTCGGGAGAGTGTGTTTGAAAAGGCTTGGGAGGCCTGTTCTGATTGCAGCTTGTTGACGTCTAGCTTTCGTTGCATATTAGGACGTGCGGTCTGCCCTACGCTGAGCCTAGTGCGTACTTTGGCTGCGACAAGATAGTGGTCCGAATCACGTAACGTTCGCACGTCCAACACGCTCAATGCGTGCCTTCCTTCAATCAAAACATGATCAATTTGGTTGCGTGTAATTTGATCTGGACTCAGCAATGTAGCCTTGTGTATGTTAAAGTGTTTAAATCTGGTACTACTAACTATCATGTTCCGACTTGCACATAAATCAATTAGGCTCTCTCCATTATTGGAGGTGGTGTCGTGAAGGCTACATTTTCCGACGGTTTGGCCAAAGATTCCTTCTTTCCCAATCCGTTGAAATCGCCAAGCACGATTTTGACGTTGGTTTGGGACAGCGTTCGTTCCAAGCGTTCCAAGCGCTCATAGAACTCATCTTTAGCATCATCGTATTTCTCTTCCGTCTGGACGTGCGCCCAAATCAGGGAAATAATAAAATATTCAGCCTTGATGCGTATCACGGCTAGACGCTCGTCAAAAGGCGTAAACCTGGAGACGAGGCTACATAGTATTCTACACGAAACCGCATTCAATTTCGTGCTTGCTCTAATGGCAGCTTTATTAGAAGTCGCGGGATGCTTTTTTGGAGCAATACTGTCCTATCCATCGGATTTCCACGAATGCAGTGATGTGATCTTTGAATCTTTCGAGGAAATCAACCAGCTGGATATTTTGTAATGGAATCGGCCTACACCGAGCGTGCACGTATGGTTTTGGCAAATTGCTCAGCGGCTTCTTTCAGGCTGGATTCGACCAGCCAGACATCACGCAGCAATCCTAACAAAACATTTCTCTGATTGTTATCCCACCCTAGTCTTATATTCATTAACGGATATACCTGATCTCCGCCTAGGAGCAAAATGTGTAGTCTACAAATAATATCGCCAAAGATATCGGGATCGGCTGAAATGACCCCTTCGTGTCTCTCTACAATGGGTTGCAATTCTTATTGCTGCAACCGCCCTATAAACAATCCATCTCACTCTTACCTCAATCCATCGTTACCAGTATGACCCACCCACTTAAATTAAGTTTACCACATTCAAATTAAATTAACACACATTTAATGATCATCTCCTATCATTTATAAACTTTTTATTATGTGAAAAAACCAATATTCAAACAACATGCAACAAAAAAACTTAAAACAAAATCGGCTAAATTTGCTATAGAAAATACTTTTGTCGAAATCACACTTCATACACATTATAATAGTGAATCAGGAATTTAAAAAATAAATCATAAATTTCTATTAATTCTATTGGAATTTATAAATATTGCTATGCAGGAACCGGTGTATTGCCTACAGACAGCTAGTACTTACGGCTGCTATTTGTAGGTTAACATAGATTACCTGAGCAACATGTTTAGTATTAGTTGAAAAAATAGTTGAAAATAAAAATAGAACTTATAATATTGCTAACTAACATTAATTAACAATTAATTTATCTGCTGGTCGAATTCTTTTCAGTCGGCGTCATATTGTCAGTTCCAAAACGTGTATGTTCAACTGGACTGGAGTGAGCCATTAGTCGGATGTGATGCATTCTGCAAAGTTTTTTTATCTCCTCCATGACAGTTAGAATCTTGAGATCTCGTTGAATATCTGCATTAGAAATATACCAGTCTGCACTTGTTATTTGACGAAGTATATTGAACTGTTTCCTTTGGATAATGTTAATATTTGATACTTTTGATGTACTCCAAATCTGAAGACCGATTTTTCAATGGGTATGTCAACATGGTTTATTTTTAAAGGGATGGGTAAAAATCATTTGAGTTGTTTTGTTGCCATTAATTGTTATAGCCCATTTATCGAACCAGTTAGTGGTGGTATTCAGGATACTTTGAAGATTTGTGGAAGCTACAGTTAAATCACTATGTGCGCACAAAAGGACAGTGTCGTCTGCAAAAGTTGAAATCATGGAAGATGGCTCATCCGGTTGAGGTATATCATGGTCAAAGAGCACATATAGAAGAGGTCCCAAAACGCACCCTTGGGGTATATCTGTATTTATATGCCTTATTGAGGAGTAAGTATCTTTGATTTTTATGTAAAATTGCCTATCCGATATGTAGCATTCTAGCAGTAGGTAGAAATCGTGCGGAAGAAGGGATTTTGATTTGAGTAGCAATCTCTTCTACCAAACCTTGTGGAATGCCTTTTCCACGTTGAGATAAACTCCAATACAGTATTTCTTGGTTTTGATGTCTAATGAAATTTGATTAAACACTCTTTAAATTTGTTTAATAGTTGTATTAGCGCTAAGTTTGAATTTGTGGTGTATTGGTTTTCTTTACCGCGAACGCTACTACATTTAGTATTTTTTTGATCTATTGCGATTTTGAATTTAGACGCCTAATTGTTTTTTCTAATCCGAATTTAAATAAAATTTATTTTATGTACTAAATAAAAAACGAGCTCGCTGTAATTATTTTATTTTAAAACAAATATATCGGGAGTTTTATTTACATATTTTTCGTGCGAGTGCTTGATTGGTACCGGCGACCCTCCTCACCGATCTGCGCCAGCGTCAACTATTACTTACTTAAATGGCCGTCAACCGTCTCCCGGTCATGGCCGCATCTAGGAAGGCGCGCAAGCCTCCATTGTCTTGTGCGCTCTGGCGCCAGTCGTTTTAAATGCCTAGTACGAGAGATCTCTCCATACCTGG